>CAUDMG010001357.1:0-46045 GCA_958450375.1 Homarus gammarus | reverse complement strand
AACGCGTCGGGAAACCAACTCCTCCCGCCCCCGCGACATCATAACAAAATTCTCGTCCCCTCTGACCGGGACCAAGTGTTTTTATCAACGCAGTAAACTGAAAGGCACTACTATCTTCGTCAACGAGGACCTCTGCCCAGGCACGACTAAAGCCCGTCTACAGCAAATGGACCAGTTTAAAGAAGCCAGGAAACAAGGGAAACACGTGACGTTCAGTCATAAAACTCTTGTTGTGAGGGATTGGGCAAGTGGACACCCGCCCACTCGCTGTACCACCTCCCCCCCCCCCCCCGGCCCTTCGAGAACCCCCTCCCAACTGAGAGAGAACCAGCCACTGTCGCTATCACCTGCGGAGTCCCCCCCCCCCCGCCCCTTTGCCGGCCAACTCGAGTACTACACGTCTACCCTCTGTGGTGGAAACCAGCAACCCTCAAAACCGAGTGACAGGCGCACCTCCCACTCTATCTGGAAATCACCCTCAACAGTACCGGTAATCCTAATTATGTTGGTTGTAGCACTTGTGAGTATGTTACCCCCCCCCCCCTTCACTATTATAATGTTCTTAGATCTTCCTTTTTCACACCTCAGTGACCCTGAGTTTTTACTGCTCCTTAATCAGTATCAATGTTCCCACAATGATGATGCTAGTGTCATTCCCTTAGATCGTATGTGTTACACCCCCTTTACCCAGGGTGTCGACACAATACTCCCTCATATCGATCCTGATGTCTTTCTCCACAAAACACTGGGTTACACCAATAGGGTGTGTAATAGGAGGGAAGATCAGCTAAAACTAATGGCCCATCACTTTTTTGGTAGATTTTAGTGTATATAAACAGAAAATAATTTCAGTTTCAATATTTTGCAACCTTTTGCTAGGTAAATTTTAGCGTGAAATTTATCGAAAATCTAACGTACAGCTGCATTAGTGCATTACAATTAAATAGTGAACATTGCTTTCTGACTTCATTCTTTAACAAACCAACTAACAATATTTTTTTCTGTTTCAGATTCTGATGCATTTATAAGTTGATAATATTTGCGATGGCTGCTTGTGTCAGGACGAGGAACCAAAAATCCAGCCATCTCAGTCACTATCTTGGGTCTGGGAGAGAGCTCCTGAAGTCGGAGTTGCCTACATTGAGAGATGCTTTGAGATACGGTGTTTTAATCAGGCAAATCAGTGAAAAGAACCAAAGAACTTACACAAACAAAGACACTGCCAGTGATATGACCAAAGCTGTCTTGGCACAGTACACTCTGGCTAACGCTCAGTTCAAGCCTCCAGTCATAACAAGTCAGAAGAAGATTAGTGAGAGACTGCTAGCCAGTTGGGAAAAGGCAAGAGATATCTCTCTTGGGAGAGGAAAACTTGCAGTTAAGGACAGCTTTGCCAAGCAACTGGACCAGTTATTTGACATAATTACTTGCAAGTGCCCAATTGTTCTCTGTCCTGAGTTTGGATGCGATCGTGACTGTAAATCCGAGGCCCACATCTCCTGTATTTGCAAGCGTGAACTGAAGATTCCTGTGATCGAACTGGCATTTGTCAAAGCACAGAGAGAGAAGACTGGCAGTATAGGGGCTCTCATGATTTCTAGCCAAGATATTCCGGAGTCCAAGAGACAGGAGGCTGCCACAGAGAGACAGAAGAGGAGAAGAGTTGCCGAGGAAAAGAGACTTGAGAAGGCCCAGGGTGAGGTAAAAAAGGCCGATGATTGGAGTCAAGCTGATTCAGAGTTTAATGACTTCCCCATGGCTGATCCGAGTGCTGACCAGGAGAATGGTGACTTTGTCCCTAACCCAGAAAATAATGATCCCAAACCTTCCAGGCATAAGATTCGAAATAGGAAAGATATCCCGAGCATAGCTCTGGCCAGCATGCGACACCATACTGGTCTCAGAGAAACTGCAGAGATAGCAACAACTGCCTGGGTTGACGGTGGTTTGATAACACCTGATGATGTTCACCAGGAGATAGATCATAACAAAGTAAGGAGAGCTCAGGAGAAACTTGTCAGTAACCTAGAAGAGGAGTTTGATAAGGGGATAAGAGAAAATGGAATCAATTGTTTGTTCCTTGATGGGAGAAGGGATGACACTAAAGTGTTCATGAAAGTTGGAGATTCTGACAAGTTGTTCCCTGCCATGGTGAAGGAGGAACACTACTCCTGCTGCAGTGAACCAGGAGGGAAGTATTTGTGGCATTTCACTCCAGAGAAAGATGACATCAGGAAACCAGCTGAGATAGTGGCAGATAACATTGTGAACTGGCTCAGAGAGAGGAACGTAGACCAGACCCTGCAGGCCATTGGAGGGGACAGCACCAACACGAACACAGGGTGGCAAGGGGGGGTCATACAGTGGATAGAGCGGAAGATTGGGAGGAAGCTGGTCTGGATTGTTTGTGACCTCCACACCAACGAGTTGCCACTCAGACATCTGATCCAGGAGCTGGATGGCAAGACTCTTTCAAACAACAGATGGTCTGGTCCTCTTGGTAAGATGCTGGACTCTGCCACTGAGTTAGAAATAAATCCGAGCTTTGAAAAAATCACAGTTGGCCCTCCACTCGTTGAGCTTGCACATACTGTCATTGACGACCTGAGTACTGACCAGTACTATGGTTACATGATTTGCAGTGCCATCAAAACTGGGGTCATGCCTGATAGACTTGCTTACCTGCAGATAGGTCCAGTCTCACATTCTAGGTGGCTCACAACGGCTCTCAGGTTCTGCAGAATTTGGGTCGCTCATCATAAACTGAAAGGGAACCTGCTTCACAACCTGAGACTTATTGTCCAATTCATCGTGAGTGTCTACTTGCCAAATTGGTTCAACACCAAGGTCAAGTCATCGTTCTCCGAAGGTCCGAGGCATGTTCTCTTCCAGCTTGAGCTCCTGAGGAGTCAGGAGTTGTAGTGGAGCAGACTGTGAGGAGATCTTCCTGGTATGCAGTAAGGATGAGGAGGAGAGAAGAGTGGCAGTCAAAAAGATCTTGGATATGAGACTTATGAGAGGATCTGGGCATGACGAATCAGTTGGTGACGATTCCTTCAGGGCCAGGAAGACTCCTGAAGTCAATCTAGGTGCCAAGACCCTCACTGATCTCATAGATCTGGATAACATCCAGGCTGGCAGTGAGCCCCCTCTTACCTGCAGCCTCACCAATGTTCAAGTCAGAGCTTTCCTGGACAACCCCATGCATGTCCCTGCCTGGCCCTCGCACACCCAGAGTATAGAGCGTTGTGTACAGCAAGTGAGCGAGGCCAGCAGTCACGTGTACAGCCAGGAGAGGAGGGAAGGCTACATCCGAGCTCAGGTGGTCAGCAGGGAGGTGATGAGTAGAAACAGAAGCAAGAAAGACATGTTCTCTATGGTGTGCAGCAACACCGGGTCGTAGTAGTAAAACCGGTTTTTGTATTTGATGATTTTGTTTTCTAAAGGAATATTAAATTTAATAAATGTGTCAAGATCATTCGTTTCACTATTCTGGATCATTTTCATCCTAATAAATTAACCTGATACATTTACTTTACTTTAAATAAGCTATTTAGTGGTGTTGGTAAAAGGGTGGGAATACTGAATTTTCATAAGATTTCAAGTTAAAATTTACCTAGCAAAAAATGAAAACTTTTCAAATCTGAAGATATCACATGATTCTGCACATAGAACTACATCATTAATACCATGGGCCGATTTTTCAAACTCAAAAAAAAAAAATTCGCCTCCGTATGACACATCCTAATGCAGTATGTCTGCTATAATAATCACCAATCTGACTCCTCGCTAATCTTGGATGGAGTCCCCCAAGGTTCCATTCTCGGTCCAGTACTGTTTTTGTTGTACATAAACGACATAGTCCACGCCAACTCACTCATAAAATACAACTTATTTGCAGACGATAGTAATCTCTATGCCAGCAACTCAGACCTCCATTCCTTAATGAGAACTATGAACACTGCATTAACTAAAGTCAGGAGCCGGGTAATACGTAATAAAATGACCTTAAACCTTGAGAAAACCTACTACACTATCTTTCACAGAAGGAAAAACTTACCCCCATACCTAGACCCCCTGTACCTTGGTACAAAATACTAAATTCTTCGGAGTTGTTGTTGATGAGAAACTTAACTGGAGAAACCACATACGTACAAGCCATTCACAGTAAAGTCAATAAACAGTGCGGTATCATGTATCACACTCGACAGTCATTCACTCTCACAGCAATGAAAGAAATCTATCATGATCTTGCTTCCCAACACCTGATACACTGTCACACACTATGGGGGGCCTCTGGCTCTTCAAAAACACAATCTCTGGTTACAGCACAAAAGAGAGTTGTACGGACAATGACCTACTTGAAAAAAAAACAGATCACACAAACGAGAAATTTGCTATATTGAAAATTTTAAAATTCGAAGATATTAACACCTACTGCTGTGCCCTCTTTGTTTACAAATCTATCAATCACTTGCTTGACAATAATTATTTTCAGTTCCGGAATAATCAGAGATACAACTTAAGGCACCCAGAGCTACTAAGACCACCCCCCAGGCGCTCCTCTCAGTCCCAGACCTCCATAAAATATCACGGTGTGAAGGTGTGGAACAACTTACCCCGACCCATCCGAGCAAAGACTATGCTCCCTTCCTTTAAATCATCTCTTAAAAAATATCTTTTGTCGAAGTATTAATATTTCTTGTAACACTTACTATATTTACAGTACCTGCTTTTATTGTACCATCAAAACCGTTTTATCGGAAATTATCATGTAAATAGATAAGTAATTACCATTGCAATAAACATAATTCCCAACTAAAAATAATCCTGACAGCTCTGTCCTCTTGTTCAACCTTATTACTGTACAACCCATGTTGTACTGCTCCCCCATTATACTTATGTTTTTCAATTCCACTGTAATTTATGTATAAAAAAATGAATAAAAAAATGGATTAAAGTCAGACTGGGGTGCGGTCAAAAGCGGAGTTCCCCAGGGATCTGCATTAGGCCCTCTGCTGTTTGTTATATTCATTAATGATCTTGATTTAGGCATAACTAGTAGGATTAGTAAATTTGCAGATGATACCAAAATGGGGAGAGTGATAAATTCAGACAGTGACTTTGAACACCTTCAAAGAGATCTAGATACCTTACATGCGTGGTCAGTAGACTGGCAAATGAATTTTAATACTGATAAATGCAAGGTACTACAGATAGGGAAGACGAATACAAACGTTAAGTATAAACTAGGTAACACGGAAATAGAAAACTCAGTTTGTGAAAAAGATCTAGGTGTATTTGTTAGCAACGACTTGAAACCTAGAAAACAGTGTATTAGCGTTCGCAACAAGGCAAACAGGATTCTTGGGTTCATATCTAGGTCTGTGAGTAACAGAACTGCTGACGTTATCTTGAAACTTTACCTAGCATTAGTGAGGCCACACATGGATTATGCGGTTCAGTTCTGGTGTCCTTATTATAGAATGGACATAGATTCTTTGGAGAGAGTACAAAGAAGAATGACAAAAATGATCCATAATATTAGAAACCTTCCATATGAAGAAAGACTGAAAAGCTTAGGCTTACATTCATTAGAGAGGCGTAGAGTTAGGGGAGATATGATAGAGGTGTACAAGTGGGTAAGTGGGATTAACAAGGGTAAAATGGAAGATGTTCTGAAGCTCAGTAATAACGAAATAACTAGAACAAATGGCTTTAAATTAGATAAATTCCGATTCAGAAAGGATATAGGCAAGCACTGGTTTGGTAATAGAGTTGTGGATATGTGGAATAGGCTACCGAGTGCTATAGTAGGATCGGGGACGCTAGGGAGCTTCAAGACGAAGTTGGATAGGCACATGGAAGTGCTGGGATGGGTGTGAAAGGGATCTGCCCTGTATGGGCCAGTCGGCCTCCTGCAGTATCCCACTTTCTTTTGTTCTTATGTTCTTATAATACTTCCTTGAGTTAAATGTATAGTATATACCAGGTGCAGCTCAGGTTCTCAACTGGCTCAGCCATGTTAATATTGTTATTATTATCCACTCTGTATCTGTGTTCTTCTGGCTAAATAAACTGTTTCAATTCAATAATAACCTCCAACCCTCCTCCAACTCCCACCCCCCCCCTCCTCCTCCTCGTCTACACCCTCTCCTCACTTGCCCTCGCCTTCCCCTTCCCCCACCCCCCCTCACCCACCCCCTCCTCCTCACCTCACCTTGTGCTGGAAGACGGTAGAGATGTAGGTCTTAGGGTCAAACTTAGGCACAGTAAGTAACTTGACTCCTTCATAAAACCCGCAACTCATTAAAAGGCCGATCCCATACACGTGGAAGAAAGGTAGAAGGCTCATATAGCTCTCCTGGTTGTCCTCTGTAGTGAAGATCATATTATTGCTGTGTTTGTTTTCTGTCTTTGTTATTATTATTACTGTTATTGTTATTTTTGTTTTGTTTTGTGTATGTTATTATTATTATTATTATTATTATTATTATTATTATTGTTGTTGTTTTTGCTGTTGTTGTTGTTGTTATAAGTGCTAATACCGTAGTGATAATAATAATAATAATAATAATAATAATAATAATAATAATAATAATAATAATAATAAAGGTCACTTCTGCAGTCTCTATAATGCCCTACTGTATGCATTATAATACTCTGCTATGTTCCCTATAATATACATCTATAAAGCTCTACAAATATCCAAGAATTATCCCGGTATCATTTATTAACTTTCTTATGTCTAAGAAAATATCAGAGGGTAGGAGAAGAGAGAGAAAATGGTTAGAAGAGGAGAGGGATAACTGAAGATAATGAGAATAATGACAGATATTGGGGACTCATGTGACTTGAACCCAAGGAAGGTTATAGACTGACCCCAGAACACCCCCTAAGGACCCCAAGGACCCAGGCCAAGCTCTAAGGACAGTTAAGTTAGTCCGTTCTCACCTGTAGTTTCCTGGGCCATGAAGATATCTGGGTGTGTGAACATGACGGTGTTGGAGGTGATTGCATTGTGGGAGAGGGACACGCCCTTGGGAGACCCAGTCGTGCCACTTGAGTAAGGTAAGGCTGCTACCTCCTCACCTGTAAGCTGTAGGAGTTCGTATAGGTTAAGGTTAGGTTAAGGTTAGGTTAGGTTAGGTTAGGTTATGGCTTAACTGAAGGACAGGAAACATTCAGCATTAATGGCAATAATACCGATTGGAGTAACGTCACTAGTGGAGTACCTCAAGGGTCAGTACATGGACCATTACTAATTATTATATACATAAACGACATAGATATAGGAGTAGACAGCAACATAAGTAAATTTGCTGACGATTGAAAAATCGTAGATCATTTTAATGTGGATAAATGTCAAGTTTTAAGACTAGAGGATATACAGAGAAGAACCAACTGTCACCTGAACAACGATTTTATAGAGAAATCCATTTATGAGAAATATTTAGGAGTAATGATAAGTAGGAACATTAAACTAAGTCAACAATACGTATTTGCTCGAAACAAGGCGAACAGAGTACTCGGGTTCATACAAAGTACTCGGGTTCATACAAAGTACTCGGGTTCATACAAGTACTCGGGTTCATACAAAGTACTCGGGTTCATACAAAGTACTCGGGTTCATACAAAGTACTCGGGTTCATACAAAGTACTCGGGTTCATACAAAGGAATGTTGCTCACAAGATTAGCGAGGTCATCCTAAAACTATATCTTACGCTTGTCAGACCTCACTTGGATACTTGGATTAAGCAGTTCAGTTCTGGTCACCGTACTGCAGAATGGATATAGAATCCCTAGAAAGCATTCAGAGGAGAATGACAAGACTAATCCCGGGCATCAGGAGCCTTGAGTACAGAGACAGGTTAAAGCATCTTAATTTGTACTCCTTCGAGAGACGTAGAGTGAGGGGCGACATGATCGAGGTGTATAAATGGAAGTCAGGGTTAAACAAACGTGATATAACAAAAGTTCTCAAACTATCCAACCAGGAGCGAACTCGTATCAATGGTTTTAAATTAGACAAATTTATATTTAGGCGCGAAATAGGTAAACATTGGTTTGGAAATAGAGTAGTGGATGAGTGGAACAAGTTACCAAACTCCATCATTAACTCGAATACGCTGGAACAGGGATATATGAGCGATTAGCGTTGGGTGTGAACAGGACTGCCTAGTATGGGCCAAAAGACCTACTGGAGTTTCCTTAATTCTTATGTTCTTATCAGGCTTCGCATTCTGGGTGGATAAGATGCCTCGTATCAGAGCAGTGAGTTATAATGAAATTAGTGGAGCCAGAAACCGCTATATATTATAGTAAACATCTTACCATGACGGGGTCGGTGAAGGGAACGGTGGGGTCCTCAATGATCTGTTGTAGGTTGAGGGTCCCTGAGGTAGTTGGGGGCCCGTTGAGCACCAGGTGGGTAGGAGATTTGTATAGTTTGAGGGCCTCCGTGACTGTTTGGTGCATAAGAGGGTCTCCAACCAGCACCTTCGCCTCGCTGTCACGTAGATGTCGAGCGATCTCCTCTGTTAAGGGTGAAGGAAGGGTAGTGAGGGTGTGCTAAGAGGTGCGTGAGGAAGAGGAAGAGAAGAAGGAAGAGGAGGAGGAAAGGAAGGAAGAGGAGGAGGAAAGGAAGGAAGGAAAGGAGGAAGAGGGGGAGAAAGAAGAGGAGGAGGATGGGGAGAGGAGGAGAAGGAACACAAGAAGGAGGAGCAAGAGGATGAAGGAAAGGGGAAGAGGAGGAGAAGGAGGAAGAGAAGGAGGAGATATAAGACAATGAGGTCAGAGTTATATAAAGAACTGACGAGAGATGGCAAGAGATTCAGGGAGTAGATAGTATTGCATTATGTCAACCAGGCTGGCACACCACACTATGGCAACACACAATATGGCAACATACCATCCTAACGCAATACATTATGGCAACACACACTACAGGAATATATTCGACTATGATAATACACCATACTATAGCAATACATCACACTATGGCAACACAATAAGGCAACACACCTCACAATGGCAATACACGGCCGTATGGCAACACTAACCTGCAGAATAGGCTGGGTTGATGGTTGTGGCGACGGCCCCTATGGCAATGGCACCGAAGAAGACGATGGGATACTCAGGACAGTTGCCAAGTGCCACCCCCACCACATCCCCTCTGTGAACCCCCAACTTGGTGAGGAAACCCCCCCATCTGGCTATCCGGTCCATCAGCTGAGAGTATGTGTACCGGCGGCCAGTCACGGTACACTCCTACAAAATATACAGAGTTGTACCACCAAAAAATTCTCTAATATATCTGTTTCCGGTACATCTCTTCTGATACCTATACTGTACTACTCCTCTCGTCGGTACATAACGGTGCTACCAACCTAGAATGTTTTGTAATACACCTTAAGAGTATATTGTAGCTATACACCGCATCTCAGGTACACAGGTTGTCGTCCAAGTAATCTGATGCTGGACTGAACTTAGATAAAACTACAATAGAAAGTTAAATAAATATCTAACAAGGGGGAAAACCACATCTAGTCATATTATGAAATTGTCTACCATAATCCTACAGTGAAAAATTACATGTTGTATTAATCCTCAGTAATGGTACTTTGACCAGTTCGTGGATGGAAGGCAATTTACCCTATCAGTCCTTGTCCAAACTACCCAAAAGTCATTTATACGCTACACTGGCTCTTAACAGCCAGTAACGAGGAAAAAGGGTCAGATGTAATTTAAGTGGGGCGCGTCAGATAATCTCTCAGAACATACCTTGGCAGTCTTATCAGAGTGACACCCAATAACAACTAAAGCCTAATTAGCATATCTTATCATCTAGAATTATCAACAATAAAAAGAATTTGGAATATGATATCTCCCCTCCCCCCTCAAAGTAATATGCTGTAAAAACTCTAAGAAAACAATGAGATCTCTTATGTTGTCTTTTATAAGGCAATGTGATTATGGAACGTGACACACATACAGACACAGATAGAGAGATATTTGTACAGAAATACAGACAAGAAGACATGCAGAAAGACACACATACAGACACACAGACAGACAGACAGGCAGGCACAAGAGGAAACTGGAGCACTTGAGAAACACCTGTGATATTTGGTAATGACTCGGGATGATACCTTCTCACACACCTGTCTTGGGGATTCGACTTTGGACACAGTCAGGGAGGGATGCACCCTAGTATAATACGTCCGTTTTTATCATCTATTATATATCAACGACATGTGTGTGTCTATTAGTGTGTGTGTGTGTGTGTGTGTGTGTGTGTGTGTGTGTGTGTGTGTGTCTGTGTGTGTGTCTGTGTGTGTGTGTGTGTAATAATAATAATAATAATAATAATAATAGTAATAATAATAATAATAATAATAATAAACGGTTTATTAATAGAGTTGCAGCCGGTGGGTGAAAATATACAAACTTACATGTGATTTAGACATAATGATATGCGTTGAATACATTTACAGGGCTGTACAGTACATAAATCAGGACTATTATTAGTTTGAAATATTGTAGCAATATAATTATTCGTGTCGAAAGTTACGTTTTAAAACCATAAATGCTGCAAAAAAAAAATATTTACAGTGACGGATTTTGTAGAGAAATCGTTTGTTCTGCTCAAACTAAAACACGTCATACGATTAGACCAATACAGTCACATACCGGCGAGCTAACTGATAATGACGGGAAAATGACCAATAATCATAACGGTTATGTTTCATCAGTTATCACAACGGATAATTATTTTAAAAAGATACCCGAGGCACCGACTCTATACAGAGATCGGGAAGAAAATAAATTAAGCGAGATAGTAGTGACTAGTAACGATGTTAGTAAACAAATAGACAAACTAAAGCCTAATAAGTCACCAGCTCCCGATGAGATACTTACCAGAGTATTAAAGGAATGTAAGGAAGAGCTTATGCCCTTAGTAAAGTTGTTTAACATGTCATTAAAAACGGCTGTAGTACCAGAATCCTGGATGATAGCGAATGTGATACCGATTTTCAAGAAGGGGGATAGATCACTATCCTCTAACTACCGCCCAATCAGTTTAACATCAATTCTAGGCAAATTACTGGAAGCAATAATTTCAAACTCTATTCGAAATCACCTGGAGAAGCACAAGTTGATCAATGATTCCCAACATGGCTTCACAAGCGGGCGTTCATGTCTACCTAATCTATTAACAGTCTTTTCATCTCTTTTCGAATCAGTGGACGAGGGGCACGACTATGATGTGGTATATCTTGACTATAGCAAAGCCTTCGACAGAGTCCCCCACGAAAGACTGATACATAAAGTGGAGGCTCATGGCATTGGAGGAGATATTCTAAATTGGATCAGGGCGTGGTTACAGGACAGGGAACAGCGAGTAAGCATAAACGGCACTAAATCCGATTGGGGTAACGTCACTAGTGGGGTACCCTGAGGCTCAGTACTTGGACCATTACTATTTATTATATACATAAAAGACATAGATATAGGCGCAGACAGCAACATAAGTAAATTTGCTGAAGATACAAAATAGGGCGTGTAATTAAAACCTGACGAGGACTCTGGTCTGAAAATTGAGAAATGAAATTTAATGTGGACAACTGTAAAGTACTTGCCTAGGAGATGTAAACAGAGAAATCAGATATCAGATGAACAACGATGATATAGAGAAATCCGACTGTGAGAAAGATTTAGGAGTAATGATAATTAGGAATCTTAAACTAAGTCAACAATGTGCATTTGCTCGAAACAAGGCTAACAAAGTACTTGGGTTCATAGAAAGGAGTGTTAAGGCGGCGACACACTGTGCAGTTTCCCCCAAACGAGTTTGGCAAACACGATCCGGCCAGCAAAACAAAGAGACGCTTTTTGTCACACTGGGAAGTTTTGTTGGCGCGACTGCCCAACTCAACGACAACAACAACAAAGCGTCTTGACGAGGTTCACCATGGATCCCGTTACTACAGTTGAGGCCTTGAAGGATTTTGCAATAGTTCTTCAATTGGTGAAGCAGGTGACGCGTCTGCTAAAGCAAAAGAAAAGACAAATGGATGTGGCATGAAGTTTCTTGAAAAGTAGCGGCGGCTGGCTGGTCAAAGAAGACTACAGAAGTTTTAAAGTGACGAACATATAGAAACATGTCACTGTTAATGTAATATATTTTATATTTTTATTGTTTCATGATTTGTTTAAATTTTTACTGGAAATTATATAAAGCTCATTTGAACACTAATCCAGCCAAAGATCCCCGCCGAACCGCTGTCCATTTCTCACAACAGCAAAAATCCTGCTGCTTGCTTGGCGTTTAGGCCAATAGTCAGCAAAACGGGCAACATGTATGGAGGAAAGTGCCTAGTGTGCCTTCACCCTTAGTTACAAGACTAGAGAGGTCATCCTAAAACTATATGTTGCGGTTGTTAGACCTCAGTTGGATTACGCAGTTCAGTTTTGGTCACCGAACTAAAGAATGGATATCGAATCCCGAGAAAGCCTTCAGGGGAACCTTGAGTATAGATACAAATTAAAACATCTTAATTTGCACTCCCTCGAGAGACGTGGAGTGAGGGGCGATAGGATCGAAGTGTATAAATGGAAGTCAAGGATAAACAAACGTGACATAACAAAGGTACTTAAAAACTATCCAACCAGGAGCGAATTCGCAGCAATGGTTTTAAATTAGTCAAATTTAGATTTAGGCGCGAAATAGGTAAACATTGGTTTGGAAATAGAGTAGTGGACGAGTGGAACAAGTTACCAAACATCATCATTAACTCTAATACGCTGGATAGCTTTAAACATAAGTTGGATGGATATATGAGTGATGGGGGTTGGGTGTAAACGGGACTGACTAGTATGCAGTTTTCTCCACTCTTATGTTATTATGTACACAGGGCCCTGAGCTCATGGTGTGATCTTTTACGTGACCATCTGACGGCGGTTGTTGGGTAGAGTATACACTTTCAGTATATGGTACAATGGTGCTCCCTTGATCATTTAAAAATAAACTGGGTACTCATCAGATTAAAAAGGTTGGGATTCCCTGCCCACTCCCCCTCCTCTTCCTCAACCTCCTTTTCCCTCCCCGTAATCCCCCTCTTCTTTCCTCTTCTCCTCCTTACCGTAGCGGTCTTGCTACCCCACTTCGATACATTCTTAAAGATGGTGTTGACCAAGTTACCAGAGGGCAGGTCAATATCTGGTACGTGTGACCTCTGGATGTTGCAGGCAGCCCAGGTCGTGGTCAGGTCACGTCGAAATGACCTGGGGAACGAGAGATATCGTTTATAAGTGGACTGGCGACAGGTTCTTGATAAAAGGTGGAGATAAACAAAGAGATAAGTGATGGGAGGTACTGAAAAATGATGAGAGAGACTGAGAAACACTGAGAGATGAGGGGGAGACTGAGACACACAGAGATGATGGGGAGTCTGAGACACACAGAGATGATGGAAGAGACTGAGAGATGATGGGGAGACTGAGACACACAGAGATGATGGGAGAGACTGAGAGATGATGGGGAGACTGAGACACACAGAGATGATGGGAGAGACTGAGAAACACTTACCTGGTATACTGTGTGGTGAGGGCAGCAGCTGTGGCCCGAACACTTCGAGCAGCCGTCAACAGCCACATGACTGATTGGTAAAGAAAAACGAAGATTATTAAAGTAAATGTAATCACCTGAAGATAAGACACTCCAGGTTAGGTTAGGTTAGGTGAGGTTAGGTTAGGTTAGGTTAGGTTAGCAGTAGGGTATTCAAAAATAGTGTTACTGGAAGATTCAATGAAAGCGACATGGAATAAGCATTTCCCATTAATAGTCTGTTTGTCAACCTCATTTTTGGATCGTATTGTTACTTGTTGGAGAAAAGCTTGAAAGATGGACCATTTCTGTGAGCCGGGATCACTTTCTTGACCTTCAGTTTTAAGGTCAAATGCCGATTACCTAAAAATGTTGTACTTAACAGCCAGGAATGTGAACCATCTTACAGCTGTTGGTCAGACACAGTGCGAGAGAAAGTATTGCAGGACAAGAGCACACCACCCTGCACTACAACTAAGAATAGTTTCCAATAAAGAAAAATTCCAAAACTTGAAGAAAAAAAAAGACTCGCAACAGTCAAGTATCAAAGCGGATACAAAACTTTATAAAAGGCTGTGCAGGGCAAATCAGGTGCACAGTGGTGATCCAGCAGTGTTCTTGGCCCACGAAAACCAACACTCCCCGCCCTCTCTGTCACAGTTTAGGGAGCTGAGGTTTAGAAGCACGTCAGACTCCTGTCTTACATTTATGTTACCGACCAGGATGAGCCACAACCACATGAGGATGGTAAAGTTTTGACTTTAGAACCTGCTTGAAGGAAACTACTGGAGAGACGCGGCCTTGGGGGAGAGTAAGAGTGGCCCAGCATAGCGAGGCTGCCACAGCAATGGCCAGAGTTTCTGCGGGAACCAACAAATAAGGAGTTTTCAACTTTTTAGGAGAAGTTACCTTGGCCAATATGTGGCCGGAAGGCCACAAGTGAAACTAACGCTGCTTGTGGGACAATTACAGAGGGGCAGCAAAGGCGGTCGTGGTGCGCACAGTATATACGAACATAATTGTTTTATTTGTCGGGCTTTTCTTTTCAAGAGAAACTATAGAACTCACACATGGGCAGCATTTATAAGAGGACAACATTTCAGAAACATACATGTAAACAGCGTGTGCGTCAGCCTAGGAGAGCAGAAGAATAAAGAAATTCCGACGTTCTGTGCCTTTACGAACTGTGATTCAGCTTCAGTATTCCCTAGTTTCAAATTTTTGCTCTAGGCCGCACTATAGTAGCCAAGGATTACATAAGGATGGCTTACTGTCTCTGGTGACATTATAGCCGCCAAGAGGTCAGCAAGTCAGCACAAAAATTAGCGAAGTTGAGTCAAGGGAGGAAAGTGTGGTTTTTGTTGTAATGTTTTTTTGTTTTTTTTTTTACAGGATTAGCCCACCAGGTCACAGGTCGATGACCCACATCAGGGCGTGGGGGGGGGGGGGGGGCGAAAATATAATAACTACACTAAGCCGTAATAATAACAATAATAACAATAATAATAATAATAATAATAATAATAATAATTAAGGACCATAAAAAAATACAAAAATTAAAAAAAAAGATCAATAGTGAGAAACAATATATGTATGTTGTGTTGTCAAGTAAGAGAAACAACTGAGACCCTGCAATTGTATACAAATGAGGCAGAAAGTCAGATCTTCAACCTGGGACTTGGTCACATATGGCAGCAGGGTCCCAGGCAGTAGTACCTCCCTGTTTGACAGCTGCCTACTACCTACTACCTGCATTTTTTGTCATTAATACGACTTCCTTTTCCAAACACGAGAATAGAAATTAAATACAAAATTTAAGACAATAATAAAGACATAAACCCACCGTGGACACAAACAACACACATCAGCCATATGTCTCACACCTTCCAGCACTGTAATATAACGTATGTCTTCTTTTCCAATCGACTTTATGTACCGGGACTACATTTCAAGTGATGGTATTTCCCTTACACACCTAACTATATCCTAACCTAATGTAACCTAACTTAACTTAACTAGAAAATAAAGTAAAAAGAGTTTGAGTAAAGTAGGAAGTTGAGTTGCAGACATAACGGGTAATTATACGCACCCGTTTACATTATAGCAGTAATTATTAACAACAGTTCACGATCTTAACACCTTCACTACAGGGTCACCACTTATAATATTTTATTTGGTTAACGCCAGACGATTTTATTCAGGTCAGAGAGAGAGAGAGAGAGAGAGAGAGAGAGAGAGAGAGAGAGAGAGAGAGAGCATTCAACCTATCAAACGCACCAACACTTAACTTACCTGTGACGGTAACGAAAGAGGATCGAGGTCGCTGGCGTGTGTGTGTATCGGCGATGAGGGTTAGTAGTCGACTACCACTCCCAGCTAGTGAGACGTGGAACTCATTTACCATTATCTACTATGTTCCCGGCAACAGATCGTGGATATTATGCTAAGTTCCCTGATACTATCCTTCCCTACTATAAATATCCTGTCGCTAACAGCCTTAACCTAACCTAACCTAACCTAAACTAACCTAACCTACCATAAACTAACCTAACCTACCCTAACCTAACCTAAAATAAATTTACCAAACTGTGTCTTATCTTTATTATCTTTAATGGGTCAATAACTTTCTGTGGATTTGACAAGAAAAGACGTGTGTGTGAGTATTTTCTTAAGAAATGCCTGACTCAATCTAACACAGCCAACAGATAAGATAAACTTTATCTCTTGTCTTTATTAACTTTTGACTCACCACCAACTTCGGGCCCAGCAGTAAATACAAGTAAGCTTAGACATCCTCCCCCACTTTCTTTCATTTTAAGATGAACTATCCTAACGCTACCTGAGGGGTTAGCTTAGGTCAGGTTAGGTTAGGTTAGGTAGGTGAGGTTAGGTTAGGTTAAGGACTATCAGCAACGGATTGTGTGTGTGTGTCTGTTTGTCAAGCAGGTGTATCACCAGGTGATACAATGGGTGGCCACCATCACCAAGCGATACAATGGGTGGCCACCATCACCAGGTGATCACGGGTTCGATTCCCGGGCCGGTGGAAGTTGTTTGGACACACTTCCTAGCCCCTATTAGTCCCTGTTCACCTATCAGTAAAGTACCTGTAGGTACCTGATGTAAATCGAAAGTTGAGAATTCGTATTCAGGGACAAGTTGTTGGAGCTTCCAATAACTTGATGACATAAACCATTGACTCTTCAGGCTTCTACGCCCTTAACTCATGAGACATAAAGGCAAGCATGAACTTAGCATGCTTCCCTGTTGGGCGCTGTAAACGCTTCTGCGCTTCACCTTACACAAGGCTGTAGGGGAGTGACCAGTCAAAAAAAAAAAAAAAATCACCAGGTGGTACAATGGGTGGCCACCATCACCAGGTGGTACAATGGGTGGCCACCATCACCATGTGGTACAATGAGTGGCCACCAATAACCTGTGCCATCTTCAGAACAAGGTAACCTGAGCTACTCGCTCCTATAGCACTACAGCTCTGGGCGATAGTAACTTATGGTGCCGCTAACCAAACTACACCAATGGTCCCAGTCTGGCTCCCATCCAGAGTCATGTGGGTGATATCACTGTTCACTGCCATGCAGGTCAGTGGTTCACATATAGTAGAAGTCATATTCTAATTGAAGACTAATCAGTGTGGACCAGCAGAAAATTTTGGATAGACAGCAAGAATGTCCTCAAACACTCCTGATTCAATGTAGTAATTACAAAGTTCATGATACAATAAGCCAGGTAGCCTGAAGTCTTTCATAGTGTCACATTCAATAATATAAATATAGTGTTCAAGTGTATGCTTTAAATGTTTACAGAGTTTACATGCTAAGTGTTCCGGTATGAGTACAGCGTTACTAACTTGCCAGATGTGTCTGTATCCTAGCCTAATTCTGGCCACGACTACATCACATTGTCTGGTTCTGTCCTTATGCTGGCCATACCAGTACCTCTTGTCACAAAATTTGTCATATTTACTCATGCTACAACTGTCAGGTCTCTCTGCATTTCTCAGTTCATCTAGATCAGAGTTCATGATTCTGACTTGAATGTTTTTAAGTACAGCATTGGACAGACCAAGGTCACGGTCAACATTTTCTTTCTTACATGCCTCATTGGCCAGTCTATCAGCACGGTCATGATACCTGATTCCAACATGGGACGGAATCCACACAAATTCAATACGAGAGTTGTTCTCATTGGCAGTTATCACATTTCTTTAAATATCATATACAACTTTAGACATAGAGCCTGACGGGCTGTTCATTGATTTCAAAGCACTTTGAGAGTCACAGAATATCACCCCACCTCCATTTTCTTTAAGGTAGCCTGTAGCTAAGTAGATTCCCATTAGTTCAGTTTGTGTTGTGCTGGGCCAGTTGTTCAGCCTTTGCTTGTTTGACACTATCATCTCATTTTCTTTATATATTACAAATGCACAGCCTGTTCTCCCTGTGATTGTCTGCACAGAACCATCAGTAAAAGCATAACATTCACTTGATTTAATAATCTCTATGTGACTGTTAATAGTTTCTAGTGTAATACATCTCATCACATCGGTGTTTAACATTTACTTTCTACCAACAGGAGTGTAATTAATAGGAAGTGATATATCCAGCCAAGGAGGAATGGCATTAATGGGTTCGTCTGGAGTGATTGGGACATTCAGTTTCAAGAGATCTGCAACACTTTTTTGAAGCCACGCCCCAAAGTGAGTCTTTTGAACACTTTTATGTAGCCACGCCCCAAAGAGTCTTTTGTGGAAGGTTAGCGAGATAGTCGGGATTACTTAGATAGAACATCAACTCAGTTTGAGCTGTAGTTTGGGGACCATTGTTCTTCAAAACTTTGACACAAAACATGGTATTAAGTAGAGCTATCCTCTCAGATAGGGAGGGCAGCCCGAGCTCTTTCCTCATGTTTACAATTCTGGTTGATTTGGCATTTAAGAAAGAAAATGTCGACCGTGACCTTGGCCTGTCCAGTGCTGTACTTAAAAACATTCAAGTCAGATTCATGAACTCTGACCTAGAAGAATTGAGAAATGCAGAGAGACCTGACAGTTGTAGCATTAGTAAATATGACAAATTTTGTGACGAGAGGTACCGGTATGGCCAGCATAAGGACAGAACCAGACGATGTGATGTAGTCGTAGCCAGAATTAGGCTAGGATACAGACACATCTGGCAAGTTAGTAACGCTGTACTCATACCGGAACACTCAGCATGTAAACTCTGTGATAAACCTTTAAAGCATACACTTGAACACTATATTATTGAATGTGACACTGTCAAAGAGTTCAGGCCACCTGACTTATTGTATGGTGAACTTTGTTATTACTCATTGAATCAGGTGTGCTTGAGGACATTCTTGCTGTTTATCCCAAATTTGCTGGCCCACACTGATTAGTCTTCAATTAGAATATGACGTCCAATGTACGTGAACCACTGACCTATATATACTGCTAATTAATATGATGCATTTCTTTGTGTACGAACCTCTGTCCTGCATGGCAGTGAACAGTGACTTTACCCACATGAATCTGACCTCTATATATATAGCAGCTATGCAAATAGATCACGCGCCACTTCTTCTACTTCTCTCTATAGCAGCTTTATATATATGTTGTATTCCTTTGTGTATGAACCTCTGTCCTTCGTGGCAGTGAGAAGTGATACCACCCTCAGTATCAAGACCTAACTGAATTACTCAGAATAGGCAAACTGTACTACAAGCTTTGTCAATAAATTTGTTAAACTAAAAACTTGGTCTCAGCCAAGGCCACCTCAGCACAGGGGTTGCCCAACGCTGGAGGCTATATAAGCATACAAAACAGTCCTAAGACACAAAATACCACCAGAAATTATATTAGGCAAAAACACTCACCTATTGGGTGAAAGGAAGGCCAAGTGAACAACGAAAAACGCTTTTCCCTGAAGCATAAACTGGAAAAAATAGAACACTCCGCACACAACCAAAGCTGAGAAGAAATGGAAGCTGTACTGGGAGTCTAGGAATGTGCTTGGGGTAGGCGGTTGTGGATGAACGAGAAGGATGACTGATGTAGATTTTCTTTATTTTAACTTCATCTTTAATATTTCTTTATTCACAGTAAGGAAACTGTAGGAGGTCCAATAACAGTGGAGAGCTGTCTTGCGTTTATTGGTGAGATGTCCTTATAGAGCGTAACTTGTAATTTCCCCAGGCATTCCGATCCTTACTGGTCAGTTACCACACGCAAAACTGGCAGTCGCGCCAACCGCCTCACACTTTTACGTTTACTTTCATTCTCTTCACCACTGATCGGCTCGTTAGCCTCTTGGGCGATCGGTCACGTCTCTGATTACTTTTCCTTTTCTTTTATCCTCTTCACCAAAAGATCGGTTGTTTGTAAATGTAAAATTATGATTGAACGTATGTGTGTAACTGTAATATATATATATATATATATATATATATATATATATATATATATATATATATATATATATATATTTATATATCTTGATATATATATATATATATATATATATATATTTATATATATGCAAGTAAATCACTGTAGGTGCGCGTGATCTAGGTATATATATATATTATATATATATATATATATATATATATATATATATATATATATATTTATATACATATATATATTTATATACATATATATATTTATAATATATATATATATATATATATATATATTTATATATATATATATATATATATATATATTTATATATATATATATATATATATTTATATATATATATATATTTATATATATATATATATATATTTTATGAAAATCCACAATGAAAACGTGGATAAGATAAATCTTGATAAAATCACACGGGAAAATGGAAACAACGGAGTACCTTAGCTTTCGTCTTTATTCAAGACATCTTCAGAGGCAACTGGATTACATGGACAGAGAGAGGCTTAAATATACAGGGTGACCTAAAAACATGAGGTCAGGTCAAAATGATGACATCCACTAATCCCCACACCAACACACACGTAGAGGAGCTTAAGAGAAGGGTGGTGACGTGACTAGTCAAGTCAGGTCAGAAAAAAGGGGACCCACAAAATAACTATCATACATCTAGATCAAAGGTTTTTAAAGCATTTTTAACCTTGGGCCACTGACAAATAAATTTATGTAACATATTATCAGTTTTGAACTGACCATCACTAAGGTTTATTGATTTTAATTCCTTAATCAAACTAGCTTCAACAAGAAGTCTTTCTGTGACACAAGATGATTTGAAAACTTCTAAGCTTTTTTCCCAAGCAATGGGGTGATTATTATTCCTAACATGAACGAACAAGGCACTGCTTTCAGATGCAGTTCTAATATTATACTTATGTTGTTTGATTCTGAGCTGCAGTGTTTTTCCTGTCTGACCTACATAATTACAATTACATTTGCTACATGGAATACAATAAACACTACCATTTACATTCAAACTTGGGCTATTCCTTATTAACATATTAGTAATGGTTGAGTCATACTTGAAAACAACATTAATATTTAGAAGCTTGAGGGACCGAACTAACGGGACAAATTCATTACGATAGGGCAGAGTCAAAATATTCTTAAGTGTAGGAACTTGTCTGGTTTGAGAGGAATGAAAGGATTTTTTAGCCCTATTAAAACAACGATCAACAAACACAGAAGGGTACCCAAGTTTATGTGCAATAGAACGAATGTGTTTCAATTCATCGTCAATAAATTCAGAGTCACAAATACGCAGACATCTTAAGAACATAACAGAAAAAACTGACATTTTGGTAGACTCAAGGTGATTCGATAAAAAGTGAATGAAACTGTCTACCTGTGTGGGCTTTCTATATACCTTGAATTTATAGTTTTGGCCATTTCTCATGATAAGCATATCAAGAAATGGAAGGGATTCATTTATTTCTCTTTCAATTTTGAACGTGATACTGGGGACAATATTATTAAGTTTGTCTAAAAATTCAAATGGGTCACTGTTTATAGGCTAAAGACAAAGAACATCATCTACATATCTATACCATGGAGGAATAAAGTCCACTATATTGGGTAGTAATCTAGACTCAAAAAACTCCATATAAATACAAGCTAGAGGAGCAGAAAGACAATTACCCATGCTCATACCAAATATTTGCTTGTAGAACTTCCCATTTGCACTAAACACATTGTCAGTTACGCATAACTCTATCAATTTCAGGAAAGTATCATGTTCAATAGTTAAATCTAGCAGTTGTAATTTATCTTTAAGAAATGAAAGTAAGTCTTTGACAGGTACTCTAGTGAACAGTGAATTTACATCAAAACTTATTAATTCGCACGGTTCGTTGTGTTTCTTGAGTTTATCAATTAAATCACTGCTATTGCGTATATGTGAATTAGAAATTTGGCCTGTAAGAGGGGGATATCATCTTTACCAGCCACTTGGATAATTTGTAAGTAACAGACCCCACAGAACTCACGATAGGACGTAATGGATTATTAAGCTTGTGGGTTTTGATCAAGCCATACATATAAGGTAAAGTGGGATTGATTTGAGAGAGCTGTTTAATGAGGTCGGGGTTCTTTTTCAATAACATCTTCATTTTGGAATTAGATAACATATTAATATTTTCCAGGGGATCTTTCGTAAGCTCACAATACGTGCTTTCATCACTAAGTAATGAATTCATCTTATCATTGTAGTCACCCATTTGAATTTTTAGACAAACTTAATAATATTGTCCCCAGTATCACGTTCAAAATTGAAAGAGAAATAAATGAATCCCTTCCATTTCTTGATATGCTTATCATGAGAAATGGCCAAAACTATAAATTCAAGGTATATAGAAAGCCCACACAGGTAGACAGTTTCATTCACTTTTTATCGAATCACCTTGAGTCTACCAAAATGTCAGTTTTTTCTGTTATGTTCTTAAGATGTCTGCGTATTTGTGACTCTGAATTTATTGACGATGAATTGAAACACATTCGTTCTATTGCACATAAACTTGGGTACCCTTCTGTGTTTGTTGATCGTTGTTTTAATAGGGCTAAAAAATCCTTTCATTCCTCTCAAACCAGACAAGTTCCTACACTTAAGAATATTTTGACTCTGCCCTATCGTAATGAATTTGTCCCGTTAGTTCGGTCCCTCAAGCTTCTAAATATTAATGTTGTTTTCAAGTATGACTCAACCATTACTAATATGTTAATAAGGAATAGCCCAAGTTTGAATGTAAATGGTAGTGTTTATTGTATTCCATGTAGCAAATGTAATTGTAATTATGTAGGTCAGACAGGAAAAACACTGCAGCTCAGAATCAAACAACATAAGTATAATATTAGAACTGCATCTGAAAGCAGTGCCTTGTTCGTTCATGTTAGGAATAATAATCACCCCATTGCTTGGGAAAAAAGCTTAGAAGTTTTCAAATCATCTTGTGTCACAGAAAGACTTCTTGTTGAAGCTAGTTTGATTAAGGAATTAAAATCAATAAACCTTAGTGATGGTCAGTTCAAAACTGATAATATGTTACATAAATTTATTTGTCAGTGGCCCAAGGTTAAAAATGCTTTAAAAACCTTTGATCTAGATGTATGATAGTTATTTTGTGGGTCCCCTTTTTTCTGACCTGACTTGACTAGTCACGTCACCACCCTTCTCTTAAGCTCCTCTACGTGTGTGTTGGTGTGGGGATTAGTGGATGTCATCATTTTGACCTGACCTCATGTTTTTAGGTCACCCTGTATATTTAAGCCTCTCTCTGTCCATGTAATCCAGTTGCCACTGAAGATGTCTTGAATAAAGACGAAAGCTAAGGTACTCCGTTGTTTCCATTTTCTCGTGTGATTTCTCACTTGACTTGGGGTTTATTAAAATTTAATAGATGGTAATGGCAGTGGAAGCGCCCCTTTGAGAAAAATCCCGAACCAGCACAAGAACACTTAAATCTACTAAACAAAATAAATTGTCCGTGACCCGTGGAAGGATAGCGTCTGTGACTGGGATGAATGAGACACACTGTAAAATTTCGACACTTATATTCCCTCCAACACTACAAACACAATCCAATAATGGTACACCAATATGCGCACCTCTTAACTTGAACTTAAAACACTACTCTGGGGAATAAAAGTTATACATGATATAAAAATTATTAGAACCTCAGGCAACAATAAATTTGAAGTATTAAGAACTGTTGCGTGCACACATGAAACAGGCCTTAAAGGCTTTCACACAATAATATCAGTCACTTAGGTATTAAAAAAAGAAATTAACTACTCTACAATGAATAGGCCTTAAGGGCACTCAACAAAATTATATCAGTCACTGAGGAAATGGTAATAAAACATGAAATTAAATACTCTACAATGAATAGGCCTTAAGGGCACTCAACAAAATTATAGCACCCCAACAGATGCACAGTTCCTAACCTAACCTAACCACTACTCTGGGGAACAAGGTTATACCTGAGATCAGAATTATGAAGAACAATCAGAGGCATTAAAAGAATCAATCACAGTATCACTCTGGTTCCACTTGATGGCACAAACATTCAAAACAATATTATCAAAATTATCTAGAAACTATTAAGCTACACCCGTAATAAGGGAGGGAAAATGTTCCTCCAGGTATCTCCTAGAGGCCTAGACTCACGGTCTCAGTGTGTGACCACTAGTCTACTCAGATAGCCTCAGTGTACTCCCAGTGCGTCCATAAAGCGGACGGGAGTGAGCCAATCAGACCTTGTACAGTTGAGAGAAGCTTTAGCGTCCCGTTAGCAAGAGGGTTTCGCTAGCAGCTCGGGACACGTGGTGATGTGCCCGGAGTGGTAAGAACTGATCACCCACTGCTGGTCCCGGGTCGTTTAGTTGTCGGGAGCACTCGTTCACTCAAGAGATCCTTTGCTACCCCGCTAAACAGTGACAGGCCTACTTTGCTCGGTCCAATGGCGACAATCGCCACCCCCAACCATCCACGGCAGTCTCAAACGGCAGTCAATCTCTCGCAGTCAACTCCGGGTCAACTCCAGTCAAGTGGGTTCTCACGGAAACCCTGAAATGAACTCACTGTTAGCTCTAGTTTACTTTATCACTGCCCTATCTAACCCTGTCTGAGATCGAATGAGACTTACTTGTTACTCTGCAATAATGCAACACAGGTGACTAGGCCACGTGACTATTCCTGGGACAAGCGCGCAGAGACGTCTTGTCTCTGTGAATGCTCTCCGGGACTGGGGGAGAGGCCGCGTCGCGTTCTCTCAAGGCGTGAGCTTAGGCCTACGTGACTTATTTTCCGCCTAACTAATAACTCCTTGGGACACCCGTAACATATTTCGGACTGCTAAACGATCTATAATAATTTAAAATTCAATAATAGTCCCTTACTTCATGACTCGCATCATTATTCAATCGGTAAACTACATTTAATATCATATAGGCCTAATTCCACCATCTCCCGCTAGGAGGGGGAAGCACTCTCTCCCCTCCCATGACCTTGAACGCTCAGTGTTGCCAATGGCGGGGCATTCGAAATTACTCTGAATTTTCTGAATATTACAATCGACCCCCCTAAAAAAAAGACAGCACTGTCCTCATGTGCTGAGAAAAACATACATACGACCCCCCTAAAATTTTGTTCTAAGAAACTGCATCTTGCCCCTTTTGCTAAACGCAGCATTCCCGTCTTCTCTTTTCTTCTTTTCTCTCCCGCTAACACTCGACCCCCCTAAAGAAAAACAGCACTGCCCTCATGTGCTGAGAGACCAACTTAGAACCCACCTTCAACTCTGTACTATTCCACTCGCAGCCAGCAACTCCATTTCTTCCCCATTTCTTCCTAGCCCAACTCAAACCAACCAGAACATCACGCTCCCCTTTTGCCTGGCCCTTAACTAGAGAACCAATGTCAAAATTAATACCAGCCCAAAACAAACATGCTCTCCTTTGGCCTGGCCCTTGAACTAAGAGGAACCAGTGTCCAAACAATACTCAGTCCAAAACAAACATGCTCTCCTTTGCCTGGCCCTTGAGCTAAGAGGAACCAGTGTCAAACCAATACACAGTCCAAAACAAACATTCTCTCCTTTTGCCTGGCCCTTGAGCTAAGAGGAACCAGTGTCAAAAAAATACTCAGTCCACGTCTCCGAACCTCATGCCGGCAGACCAACCCTCTGACAATGTACCAGTCCATATTAGTGAGGCCCTGGACATTACAACCGTACTCTCAATCCCGCTCATGACAGCAACTCAATCCCGCTCATGACAGCAACCACTACTCAATGCACATCTCTGACCTAACCATCTCTCCAATCCCCCCTGCCCTACTCACAACTCCTCCAACTCACCCTCGACAACCTGCCCCTTCTCCTTACCCTGCAACCTAAACTGTAATTTGTCGGCTTCGTCTTTCAGTTGCAGGCTCGATCGACCTCTCTGAACTACTTCTCTTCATCTTGCTCATCTGGAGTGGGGGCTCCTCGTCTTCCTCCTCAGATTCATCCATCGCTGGGTCTCCCGGATGCCTTAGGGTTGGAGCAGCCTTCAAGTTGCTCCGGTTTTCCACTCTCGCTTCCAGGTCTTCTTCCCCACTGGGCTCAATGCGATATAAACCAGGCCTTGGATTTAGGACCTCAACAATGTGCCATCTCGTATCAAACCAATGGTTTTGCAACTTACACCGGCCTATTTTTACAGTGTTCCTCAGCAAGACCTCCTGGCCCACTTCCCAGCTACTCTCGTGGGCTTTCTCTTCTCTTTTTCTTCTATTTATTTCCTTACGTCTCCGAACATTGATCTCCACTGCTTCCTGCAATCTTCGTTGCCGGTCTCTAATCACCATCGCCCACTCATCTACCGGCTCTGGGTCTACTTCCGGCCTAAGGTCAAACGGCAGGTTTGGTTCTCTCCCGTAAAACAACAGGAATGGGGAAAACCCTGTCGTGGCATGCGGAGTCGCGTTGTATTGTGACACCACTGCCGGCAGATGCTCTGGCCACCTATTCTTTTCCTCTGCCTCGAGGGTGGCCAGCAGACCGTGCAGGGTTCGATTGAACCGTTCCACCATGCCATTTCCCTGTGGGTGATATGCTGACGTCCTTATTTTCTTCACCCCAAAGGTGGCACAAGTTTGTCGGACCAATGCACTGCCAAAATTCCTCCCCTGATCGGTCAACAGTCGCTCAGGTGCACCCACTGCCAGGAAGATTCGATTCACCAGGATCTTTGCAATCGTCGAGGCTTTCTGGTCTTTGGTGGGAAAGGCCCAAGTGTAACGACTGTATATGTCAACCATTATCAGGACATTCTCCAATCCTTGCCGCTTGTCCAGCAAGGTGAAATCTGCGGCCAGTGTCTCTAATGGTTTGGCAGCTTCAATCGTCCCTACATGCAGTTGGGGTTTCGGCACTTCATCTTTGCTACTCCACACCTCTCGCAGCTGGCTATGTAGTCTCGCACTGTTTCTCCCATGCCTGACCAGAACCCTCGCTCCTGCACCAGCGACAGGGTGCGATCTCGCCCCTGATGGCCAAACTCGTCGTGGCAGGCTCTAGTCAAAGCCTCCTGCAAGTTTGGAGTTAACACTGGCACCTCCCTCCATAGATTCTTCCCTTCGGGTCTTCTATGCCAAACAACATCTTCTCTTACTATCAGGGATTTCCTAGCTCGGTACATCTTGCGGAAATCATCATTTTGGAGCTCTACCTGTACCTCATCCTCCGGCAGCTCTCCCACCAACCATCTTCGCAGTTTTGTCATATAGTCCATGCCTTCTTGCTCCTTACGCAGCCCATCCATCGTCCACAGTTCCTTCCTTCCTGCCCCGTTCTCCTCTAGTACATGCATCGCTGTATACTCTTCTTCACTATCTTCCTCCTGTTCCGCCGGGATTCTAGATAGAGTATCCGCCACAATGTTGTTCTTCCCCGGCTTGTACTCTATAGTAAAGTTAAACTGCTCGAGATCCGCATTCCACCTACTTTCCACGGCACCTAGTTTAGCCTTCTCCCGGTGACTGAGTGGGTTGTTATCTGTATAGACTGTGAAATGTTTCCCTGCCAAATAATCCCTGAATTTATCCACTACTGCCCATTTGAGTGCTAACATCTCTAACTTACGAGAACTATAGTTGTTCATGTTACGTTCTGATTTCCTCAGGCCCCGACTCGCATAGCACACCGGATGCAGCCTGCCATCCTTCCGCTGGGACAGCACCGCACCTAGCCCACGAAAACTTGCATCTGTTTCTAATATAAACTCCTGAGTGAAATCTGGGCAAGCCAACACTGGTGTCTGCGTCACCTTGTCTTTCAGTTTCTCAAAAGCCTGTTGCTGTTCCTCTCTCCATTCACTATCTACCCGATCCTTAGATTTCCCATGCATCAACGCATGCAGTGGAGCAGCTATATGGGCAAACCCTTTAACAAATTTCCTGTAAAATGATGTGAACCCTACAAAAGACCGCACATCTTTCACCGTCTGAGGGACTGGCCAATCTCTTATTGCCCTAATCTTCTCAGGATCAGCTGTGATGCCTTCAGCTGACACCTGATATCCTAAATAACTTACTTTTGAAGCCATTATTTCACACTTTTTAGGTTTAAATCTTAAGTTATTCTCCCTCATCCTGCAAAATAATTCCCTCAATCTGACTATATGTTGATCTATTGTACTTGAAAACACCATCACATCATCAAGGTATACAAGCAACGAGGAGAAGATCTTATCCCCTAAAATCCGCTCCATGTATCTCTGAAAGGTTCCCGGACTATTTGACAATCCCATAGGCAGTCGCCTGTACTCAAAGTGTCCGAAGCTTGTGCTGAAGGCAGTCTTTGGACGGTCTGAAGGTTTTACTTCTATCTGGTGATATCCCGCCGCCAGATCAAACGTTGAGAAAAACTGGGCCCCCGTCAGAGATTCTAGAGTTTCATTTATCCTAGGCAGAGGAAACGCATCGCGTACAGTGACCTTATTTAAGTCACGATAGTCAATGCACAACCTCAGCGTCCCGTCCTTTTTCCTCACTACTACAATGGCGGCAGAGTACGGACTCTCACTATGCTGAATTACTCCCTGATCTAACAGCTGGTTAATGTGCTGCTTCACCTCTGGTACCTGGTTTGGAGGGATCCTCCGATATGGCACCCTAACTGGCCTGTCTGTGGTCACTGGGATCTCATGCTGAACCCCAATAGCCTTTCCTATGGGCTGGCCCTCTTCTTCAAAAATATCACTAAACTCTTCTATTAAACACCTAACTGCACTCTCTTGTCCCTCATTCATTTCCTCCGTGTGCACTTTGACCTCCGTACGGGCATCCGGTTGCACTGTCCTCACATGCACCTCTTCACTGATGTCTTCCTCGACTTCCGTCCCCGAAGCCACTTTCCCAATCCGCCAATTGCCCCTCAAGCTCGTACGACTATCAGACAGATTTGCCACCAACACCTGGGTCATGCCTCTCACCACTCTTACAGCTGTCGGCAACACTATCACACCCTCAGGCATCCAACCTTCATCCTCTATTGTTAGAGGTTCAATCACTACTTCTTTGTTAGCTACCTGGCTTAATGAGGGAACACATACTGACAGCAACCGAGTACTCCGGGGAGGAATGGTTGGTCTTTCCTTCCTCTCTGTCATACAATACCCCAAGCTGATGGCCTCTATTGCACATAACTGCCTAACCTCATGCAAGCAATTTTCCCACTGAGCGGTGCTCCTGGCTTCCCTGCACAAGTGATACATGTGCGGCCAGATCTCCGCAACCTCCCCCAGCACATTCATCCCCAACAACCCGACGTGAGATTGCCCCTTACCCTGGGTCTCAATCCCTGGACAAACCAACATCCCCACATCAGTGACTTCCACCCCACATACGACCATAGTGACCCGAATACACCCCACACACGGCACTGGAAACCCTGACGCCCCTTTTACCCTTATTCGAGTGGGCTGCAACACCACGCCTGCAGGCTCCAGCTCCCGACGGTAGAAAAGTTCATCAATTAGCGACACTTCTGCCCCAGTATCTGCTAAACCCCACATTTCACGACCCGCTACCAGCACCGAGACCTTAGGACACTCTGCTTTCAGCCTTAAGGTACCTTCTGTTGTGATTAAATTTGTCATGCGAACCACGCTTGACCATGGGTCCGCTCTCTCTTGGCTCATAACATCGCCGGTGGAATCTATTGGTGAGGCCAGGAACGGTTGGCGGGGACTGCCTGGCCTTGGCCATTTCCCGACCGCCAGTTCCGATTGTTATTTCCAACTCGATACTGGCCATTGGCCACGTATCCCCTTGGGACACTCTCTCCTGGTCTGGACCCGTTCGTGCAATTGAAACTGAAATGGCCCTCTTGTCCACACGCATAGCACCTCGGGGGAATCGAGCCTCCAGTCTGCGGCTCGTTCTCTCTTCCTTTAGTCAGTGGTACCTCCCTCAAAGCTTCTCGTTTTTGTTCCGCCTCTCTCAGCCCCGTGATCCACTCGTCTAGACTATGGTGAGGATACTTCTTGATCTCATCCACTAACCACATACGGCTTTGTTCCTCCTTGAGCCCCCGAGTGATTGCATCTCCCAACAGGGCCTTATCATATTTATGATCATGGTGGTTCAACTCATCGTTTAAATCTAGCATAGCGTCATAATATTCAAGAAGCGTTTCGTTGCTCCCTTGTTTCCGCGTCATCACCTTCTGAATGGCGTCGTACGTGGCCGTCGGTCCGCCATATTGCTGCTTCAAATAACAAGTTAACTCATCTACGGTTTCCCAGTCTCTGCGTGCGTTGTATACGCGATCTGCCGCAGGCCCCGCAAGATGCCTTATTATGAATTGGATTCGACTGACTTCGTCTCCGTCTAACAGCTTGAGGGTTCGGTCAACCTCTCTTAACCACTTTCCTACCTCTATTCCTGGCCTACCGTCGAACTTAGACATGGTCAACCCGGCCCCGAGACTAGTTCCCTCTCTACTATTGTGTCTCCTCATCTCCCACATTGTCTCATCGTGCTGTATTTTATACTGTCTCTTTACCCTATCTAGTGCATCCCCCAACAGAGCTATGTGTTGTTGGTGTTCCGTCTCTAACTGTTGCAATTGTGTGTGGTACTCCCCCCTTAACTGTTGTACATATACTCCATACTCCCCCCTGATTTGGTTCTCTCAACTGCACCGTCAACCACAACAACCCCATTCCCACGGCGAGCATGAGTAGAGTTGGGGTCACACTCTCTACCGTTTCCATCCACTCCATGATTACGCTCATTATCCCAACCACAGAACTATCAGTCACGAAATAAAATTAACTACGCTCTGCTACCATTTGTAACCGGTCGGAATTTACTGGACTTTAATTTCTCACTTGACTTGGGGTTTATTAAAATTTAATAGATGGTAATGGCAGTGGAAGCGCCCCTTTGAGAAAAATCCCGAACCAGCACAAGAACACTTAAATCTACGAAACAAAATAAATTGTCCGTGACCCGTGGAAGGAGAGCGTCTGTGACTGGGATGAATGAGACACACTGTAAAATTTAGACACTTATATTCCCTCCAACACTACAAACACAATCCAATAATGGTACACCAATATGCGCACCTCTTAACTTAAACTTAAAACACTACTCTGGGGAATAATAGTTATACATGATATAGAAATTATTAGAAACTCAGGCAACAATAAATTTGGAGTATTAAGAAATGTTGCTTGCACATATGAACAGGCCTTAAGGGCTTTCAGCAAAATAATATCAGTCACTGAGGAAATGGTAATAAAATTTAAGAAATTAAATACTCTACAATGAATAGGCCTTAAGGGCACTCAACAAAATTATAGCACCCCAACAGATGCACACTTCCTAACCTAACCTAACCACTACTCTGGGGAACAAGGTTATACCTGAGATCAGAATTATGAAGAACAATTAGAGGCATTAAAAGAATCAATCACAGTGTCACTCTGGTTCCACTTGATGGCACAAACATTCAAAACAATATTATCAAAATTATTTAGAAACTATTAAACTACACACGTCAAGATAATATCAGTCTGAGGAATGGTGTTAACTATACCCGTAATAAGGGAGGGAAAATGTTCCTCTAGGTATCTCCTAGAGACCTAGACTCACGGTCTCAGTGTGTGACCATTAGTTTACTCAGATAGCCTCAGTGTACTCCCAGTGCGTCCATAAAGCGGAAGGGCATGAGCCAATCAGACCTTGTACAGTTGAGAGAAACTTTAGCTTCCCGTTAGCAAGAGGGTTTTACTAGCTGCTCGGGACATGTGGGGTTGTGCGCCGGAGTGGTAAGAACTGATCACCCACGGCTGATGCTGGTCCCGTGTCGTTTTAGTTGTCGGGAGCACTCGTTCACTCAAGAGATCCTTTGCTACCCCGCTAAACAGTGACAGGCCTACACTGATCGGTCCAATGGCGACAATCGCCACCCTCCATCATCAACGGCAGTCTCAAACGGCAGTCAATCTCTCGCAGTCAACTCTGGTCAACTCCGGTCAAGTGGGTTCTGACGGAAACCCTGAAATGAACTCACTGTTAGCTCTAGTTTACTTTATCACTGCCCTATCTAACCCTGTCTGAGATCGAATGAGACTTACTTGTTATACTGCAATAGCGTAGCACAGGTGACTAGGCCACGTGACTATTTCTGTGTGAATGCTTCCCGCGACTGAGAGAGAGGCAGCGTCGCGTCCTCTCAAGGCGTTAGCTTAGGTCTACGTGACATATTTTCCGCCTAACTAATAACTCCTTGGGACACCGGTAACATTATTCAGACTGATGAACGATCTATAATAATTTCAAATTCAATAATAGTCCCTTAACTTCATGAATAGCATCATTATTAATTCGGTAAATTACATTTAATATCATATAGGCCTAGTTCCGCAATCTCTCGCTATGAGCAGGGAGCGCTCTCTCCCCTCAGATGACCTTGAACGCTCAGTATCGCTAATGGCGGGGCATTTGAAATTACTCTGAAATTTCTGAATATTACATATATATATATATATATATATATATATATATATATATATATATATATATATATATATATATATATATATATATATATATATATAAGAGTGAGTCACTGTGCAATATGTATTTTTTGTGGGGGCACGGGGGGGGAGGGGGGCGGCAAACTCAAGGGCCGCCCCGGGCGGCACACACTCTAGCTACGCCACTGCTTATTATACACCTCAGGTGGACATGAACCACCAGCCCTACAGTGTTTATGATCGAAAGGATCGAACCTCCATACCCGATCGTCACTTGTTTCCACCCCACCATAGTCAGTGAGTTTCCTGTTCATATTTCAGTTTAGTTCTTGTTTCTTCCCAATACTTCCTCCTCCTTCTTCTCCTACAGCACTGACGGCACGAGTAGCACCACCAGCAGCAGCACCAGCAGGAACAGCACCAGGGACAGCAAGGGTCGTCGAGTTGTGTTCATCCTTCATGGGTTCCTCTCCTCCAGCGCCGATTTTGTCATGAATGATCCTGACGAGGCTCTAGGTGGGTCCAGTACTCTGCCTTATGTTGATGATAACAACAACACACACTAATAAAAACAACAACAACAACAACAGTAATGATAATGATAATGAAGAACATAAGAAAATAAGGATTCTGCAATGGACCGGTTGGCCTGTGCATGGCAGCTCCTGTCGAGAGTAACAACCACACTCTATCATCCATGAATCTATCTCGCCTCCTTTTGAAACTTTCCAGCGTTCCAGCACTTACTACAAAGTTGCTAAGCTTGTTTCACTCGTCCACCACCCTATATATGAACCAGTTCCTTCCTATCTCCCTCCTAAACCTAAACTTATCCAACTTAAATCCGTTGCTACGAGTCCTATCCTGCTCGGATATTATAAGAACTTTATCTATATCGCCTTTATTGATTCCTTTCACCCACTTAAATACTTCTATCATATCTCCCCGCACTCTTCGTCTTTCTAGGGAATGCAAGTTTAGTTTCTTTAACCTATCTTGATATGGAAGGTTTCTAAGTCCCGGAATCATTTTCGTCATTCTTCGCTGCACCGATTCTAGTGAATTGATATCCATTTTATAATAAGGGCACCAGATCTGAAACGCAAAATCGAGGTGCGGCCTGACTAGCGCAAGATATAGTTGCAATATGACCTCTACACTCTTATTACTTACACTTCTAGATATAAAACCTTGCCTTATTTCGAACATTAACGCACTGTTTTCTAGGCCGTAAGTCCGGGCTTACAAGTACCCCTAAGTCTTTTTCACAAGTCGACTTCTCTAGGTTGTTCGTGTTACGGCTGTATACATTGACAGTATTTGTTCTTCCAATATTAGAATGCTGCACTTGCTGGTTTTGAATTTCATTTGTTTTTCTGACCACTCCTGCAGTTTATGTGTGTGTGTGTGTGTGTGTGTGTGTGTGTGTTATCAGCACTTGACTGACACATCTCCTGACGGCAGGGTTCATGATGGCTGACGCTGGCTACGACGTGTGGCTGGGAAACAACAGAGGAAACTATTACGGCCGTCAGCACGTCACTCTCTCACCTGAGAAGCCTGAATTCTGGGATTACAGGTAAGTAGCTCCTTAATTACAGGTAGGTAGCCCTTAATTACAGGTAGGTAGCTCCCTATTTACAGGTAGGTAGCCCTTTAATTACAGGTAGGTAGCTCCTTAATTACGAGTTGGTAGCTCCTTAATTACAGGTAGGTTGATCCTTAATTACATGTAGGTAGCTCCTTAATTACAGGTAGGTAGCTCCTTAATTACAGGTAGGTTGCTCCTTAATTACAGGTAGGTAACCCCTTAATTACAGGTAGGTAGCTCGCTAATTACAGGTAGGTAGGTCCTTAATCACAGTAGCCTTTTGTTCTGGGACTACAGATACACATGAAGACAAACGATGATACATACATACATACATACATACATACATACATACATACACAGGTAAACAAACCTAAAGGACCTTACAGTAATATCCAATTTGGCCATAACTTTAATATCATTTTATTAGTCTATTAAATCAAATAAATTATACTGGATTAAGCGTTTTCTTCCGTGTCTTTGTTTATCCTACAGTTGGAACGAGATGGCTCGCTATGACGTGCCAACGATGCTCAGTTACGTGCGGAAGAGTAGCGGCATGGAACAGGTCTACTATATAGGGCATTCCATGGGTACCTCATTGTTCTTCGCCATGATGCACTACCACCCTCACATCAACTCTTGGGTACGTCTGTTGTGTATGGGTTGTGGGAGGGGAGGGGAGGGTTTTTGAAGGTGGGGGAAGGGCGAGGGAGGGGGATTTTGTAGGGGAGAAGGGAGGATGGGAGGATTTTTTTGGGGGGGAGGTCTGTTGGGTGAGAAGGGAGGGGGATTTTGAAGGTTAGGTTAGGTTTGGCTTAGGTTAGGTTAGGTTAGGTTAGGTTAGGTTTAGGGATATAAATTTATGCCCTTCTCTTCTCATCCATCAATTCTATCCTCTCCACCATTCCTCCACCCCCATCAATTCCTCTACTCCACCAATTCTTCACCACCATCAATTCTATCCTCTCCACCATTTTTCCATCAACTCCATCAATTCCTCTACTGTCGTCTTCAACTGTGTGTGTGTGTGTGTTCGACAGGTGCGGGCGATGGCGGCGTTGGCACCAGCTGGCTACGTCTACCACAAGTTCTCGATGGCACATGTTCTGGCACCATTCTTTGACGGCGTTGAGGTGAGAGAGAGAGAGAGAGAGAGAGAGAGAGAGAGAGAGAGAGAGAGAGAGAGAGAGAGAGAGTGTGTGTGTGTGTGTGTGTGTACGCACAAACATAACACCATCGTCGGCCTAGATTAGACAAGCGAGTAAGGCGCTGCGGTATCGTTACAGAGAGAACTTCGTAGACGCGGGATTATGGAGATCTTCCAGCTAACTAAAGACAACTCAAACAAGGCCTCCAAGATGTGTGGACCAAATGCCATCACCAGCTTCATGTGTATCCTTATGTATTTCATCAGCGGCGGACCCAATTCAAACTATGTAGATAAGGTGTGTGGACTTTTCTCCTCTGTTAAATAACTTCTCACTACTCAGTTAGATAAATAATCAGATTGATAGAAAATTCACATTGTTTCAGCATGTACATAGTAACTGAAGGTATATAAATGTGTTTCGTACAATACAATGTCTATGGACAGTCATAGTAAAATTGAAATCAAGTCAATGTCACGAAAACACTCAAATAGATTAGTTATCCATAAAATATACTGCTCTTTGGTTATTAGAGAAAACGAAAATATGTACGGGTAAACTTAGCTATTTAATCTTATACATGCCTTGAGACGCATACTGTACAGGGGGGTATGTGTTGATTCCTTACAATGATTCATAAATAATCACTCACTGTCTCCCTGTGTGTTTATCGCCCTCTAGGAGTACCTGCCAGTAATCTTCGCTCACACCCCGGCAGGCTCAGGTTTACAAGTCTTCACACACCTGCGACAAATGCACGCCTCACGTAAGTAATTTTTGTCACCCAATTCATCGATTCACGTAGGTTCCTGCCTTTTGAAATTACCTCGAAGTTCCACACACACACTCGCGCACACACACACACACACACACACACACACACACACACATTGAGTTTGTATTACTAACTACCATACCATTACACCAACCACTATTTCACCACTACGATAATTTCTATGTCACATCATCTCGCCAACCAATACTAAATCCACCAACTACGGCCACCAACCACACGATCACATCAACCAATATTTCACCACAACTGACAACGACAGCTACTACCAGCACCATGCCTTATCAATTAAATCAGATCATATTGTTATTCTAATTATTGATGTTTCCAAGTTAATCCACCAACACAATAACTCTCATCATCCACTATAACACCGATCTATCATCTCATCAACCTCGTCTTCACAGGCAAGTTTCAGGCCTTCGACTATGGCAGGGCCAAGAATGTGGTGAAATATGGAAGCACGAAGCCTCCCTCCTTCTCCTTCAGCAACGTCATCGCCCCCGTCGGCCTCTTCTGGTCTGAGAATGACTGGATCGTCGACCCTCGGGTGAGATATGACTTTTCCTTTTTACTTTTATCCTCTTCGCCACTGATAGGTTCGTTAGCCGCTTGGGCGGTAGGTCACGTTTCTGTTACACACACTGTTGGTAAGTACTGGGCATGTACTGATCATGAATGTATCTGAACCCGCTCCAGTGTTGGCCAAGTCTGGTCTTGAAAGAGCTCACACTCAGTGCCTCTATAACATTCTCTGGCACATTGTTCCAAGTGTTTACAAATCTCACTCAGTTATCTGGACTTGTGACTTCTTCAGGCTGGAGCTGTGACCTCTAGCGGGGTGGGCGTCCGCCAGCTCTAGGTGTGGATGTAAGGGGTGTGTGCGGGGATGAGAAATAAAGATTCTTGTTTTTATTCCACGAACTGATAAATATGTGTAAGATTTTTTTTTTTAATTTTTAATAAATATTTCTTTTCTGTTACTATAACTAAAATAACTTTATTTAATTTCCTTGGTTATCTTATTTTCTTTTCTTATTTACCTGTTATTTATTTTCTAAGTTATTTCTATATTTGTTTCTGTTTCTTTTATTGTGCTTATTTATTCCTTTCAATATTCTTTGCTTCATTTACTATATTTCTTTCAATGTCATTATTTGTTTATTAATTTTCCTCTTAATTATTTCAGTATTTATCAGTGTTTATTGTTGGTGTATTTCCTCTTACTTCCTTTCTCAGCTGTGCTCAGTTATATTCTGTTCAATGGATTAACCTGGGAAAACCATATCATTCTGTAACATCACCTGTCAGTATAACTATCATGCTTACACGGTAGACTGCCACCACCCAGCCTTTTATTTAGAATATAATTTTTATCATTAAAAGTCTTAGGTAGCGTGGTAGGCGACCTTAGTCACGTGAGTTAGTTTTATTTCTTGAGAACCAATTGTTAGAAAGAAAGGAGCGGTGATACTCACATTATACTAAATCAATATTAATTAAAACTAAATGTGAATAGTATGACAATTTGAATCTTTATCTACAAAAACAAAGCTAACGTAGCGTAGGTTCAATCACTGATTACTTTACTGCAACACTCAGACAAGAACCACTAGGTCTTACTTTAAAGGTAACAAAATAGATCTCCAATTAACATGCAATACTTACTGTATACCTCCTTAAGGGTATTATTAAGATCATTGACAAAAAAAATGGGAACTTTACACCCTACTTCTGTGGGTAATAATGTTTAGAGCAGCCTGCTCTCACAGGAACATGTACCAACATTTCAGTTGGAAGTAAACATAGAGGGTTTACTCCCGACCTATAACAAACTCTAACACTGGTATTAAAAAGTTTTATGGTTTCACTTCTAAACCCGGGACAATTATATTTCTGCTAATTATCCACAATGAAGTACATTCAAAGAATAATTCTTGACACCAGTCAAGATAGTGTACACCAGGCTTGATTCGCTGGTGTTTACTACAACAAACAAGTGAAGTGCGCTATTAGCGTTGGTCAGACTCCGGCGCACGGTGCTAGAGAGTTCATCCTCCCATAGTTAGCTCCCAGCGTGTCACTCCTCTGTTTTTAATCTCGCTGAATTAAAGATATCCTGCCTTGGACACCTTGCTGGTAGGCAGCTACCATTCCCGATAGCTGAGGGTATCAGCCACAACACACACCGTGTCTGAGATACAATGAGAAAGTATCAGAAAAGTCTAGAACCATCTACAAATCATCACATACGTCTGGCAAGGATGACGCATCACATCAGCATAGACGATGTCTAAGTTAAGTTATGTTTTCACTTGGGACATAAGACTTTCAACTATGTTAAAACATGAACACTGATATTCAACAAAGTTCAGCTGAAATAAATTCACTTAATATGGCGGGCGTGAGGCACTATTTACGTACCTGAGATACGATGAGAGCGTCAGAAAAGCGACTTTAATGATAACGATGATGATGGGATGGAGAGAAGAGAGCCATTTACTCAGGAAGGTGGAAGACGGTGTAGGAGGAAGGTAAAAGCTGGGAAGTGGGAAATAAAGAGGGAGATTTGTTAGCAGGAGGGCTATCTACTTTGCGGGGTGACTTTTCTCCCGTGCAAGTAGTTACAGTATAACATAAGAACATAAGAACATAAGAATGGAGGAAACTGCAGCAGGCCTATTGGCCCATACTGGGCAGTCCCGTTTACACCCAACCCCTATTGCTCATATGAGCATCCAACCTATGTTTGAAGCAATTCATCGTATTCGAGTTAATGATGATATTTGGTAACTTGTTCCATTCATCCACTACTCTGTTCCAAACCAGTGTTTACCTATTTCACGCCTAAATCTAAATTTGTCTAATTTAAAACCATTGTTACGAGTTCGCTCCTGGTTGGATAGTTTGAGTACCTTTGTAATGTCCCCTTTGCTTAGCCCTGACTTCCACTTATACACCTCTATCAGGTCGCCCCTCGCTCTACGTCTCTCAAGGGAGTGCAAATTAAGATGCTTTAACCTGTCTCTATACTCAAGGTTCCTAATGCCCGGGATTAGTCTTGTCATTCTCCTCTGAATTCTTTCCAAGGATTCTATATTCATTCTGTAATACGGTGACCAGAACTGAACTGCGTAATCCAGGTGTGGTCTCACAAGAGCAAGATACAGTTTTACGATGACCTCTCTAGTCTTGTAACTAACACTCCTTTGTATGAACCCAAGTACTTTATTAGCCTTGTTACGAGCAAAAACACATTGTTTACTTGGCTTAAGGTTCCTACTTATCATTACTCCTAAATCTCTCTCGCAGTCGGATTTCTCTATGGCATCGTTGTTCATCTGGTATCTGGTTTCCCTGTTTACATCTCCTATACTGAGTACTTTACATTTGTCGACGTTGAATTTCATCTGCCATTTTTCAGACCATTCGAAAAATTTGTTTAGATCTTCCTGTAGTTTTGCCGAGTCCTCGTCAGAGTTGATAACACGTCCTATTTTAGTGTCATCAGCAAATTTACTTATGTTGCTGTCAATGCCGATATCTATGTCGTTTATGTATATAATAAATAATTATGGTCCAAGTACTGAGCCTTGGGGAACTCCACTTGTGACGTTGCTCCAATGGGACTTAGTGCCGTTAATGCTCACTCGCTGTTTCCTGTCCTGTAACCACGCCCTAATCCATTTAAGGATGTCACCTTTGATGCCATGAGCTTCTACCTTTCTAATTAGTCTTTCGTGGGGGACTCTGTCGAAGGCTTTGCTAAAGTCGAGACATACCACATCATAATTGTGCCCCTCGTCCAATTCAGGCACGTTGACGGTGCCACCTCAAGCATTTACATTCTTTTACTTTTTACTTTTATCCTCTTCGCCACTGATCGGCTTGTTAGCCGCTTGGGCGATCGGTCACGTCTCTGATTGCTTTTCCTTTTCATTTATCTTCTTCACCAAATGATCGGCTCGCTAGCCGCCCGGGCGATCGGTCACGTCTCTGTCACGCACTGTTGGCAAATACTGGGCATGCACCGGCTCCTGAATGTACTTGAACCCGCTCCAGTGTTGGTAAAGTCCTGTCTTGAAAGAGCTCACACTCGGTGCCGTCACAACACTCTCTGGTAGATTGTTCCAAGAGTTTACAACCCTCACTCCGAAAAAGTTTGCCCTCACAGTTTTCTGGACTTGCGGCTTCTTCAATCTTGAGCTGTGAACCCTTGTGGGGCGAGCATCCGCCAGCTCCAAGTAAGGACACTCAACTGAGTAGTGCCCCCTGAGATGCTTATACACCTTAACTAGGTCCCCCCTTGCCCGTCTGTAGTATAAGCTAGGCAAGTTCAGGCGCTCCAATCTCTCAGGGTAGCTGAGGTGCCGAAGTGCAGGCACCAGTCTGGTGGACCTCCTTTGAACATTTTCAACCAACTGACAGTCCCTAGCATATCTCGGGGACAAGATGGGGTGATAGTACTCCAGATGGGGAAGCACTTCACTCCTGAAGATCGTTACGAGGGACGGACCGTCTAGATATTTGAACGACCTTCTTATAAGACCCAATAATTTATTTGCCTGATTTACCTTCTTCTCGCAATAGCCCGATAACTTCAGCTCATTGTCAACATGCACACCTAGGTCCTTCTCACATACAGTCTCAACTAGTGCAGTTTCATCATCCCGTTGGGACATATGATACGCCTCCTTACCGTTGGGACGCCCCAGGTGCATCCTCTTACCTCTTACACTTCGTGACATTGAATCTTAGCAGCCATTTCTTCGACCATTCCTGGAGCCCACAGAGGTCCTTCTGCAACTCTTCACAGTCCGCTTGGTTAATTTCCCGAAATAACTTGGCGCCATCAGCAAACATTTGTATGGAGGAGTGTACAACGTCAGGCATGTCATTTATAAAACAAACAGACAACAGCGGGCCCAATACACTGCCCTGTGGTACCCCACTTGTGAGAGGTACAGATGACGATTTCGTGCCATTAATCACCACAGACTGCTTGCGGTCTTGTAGAAAGTCTTCTATCCACGCAAGGACATTTCCCCGAATTCCGTACCCTTCCAGTTTGATTTTCAGCCTTTCGTGGGGTACACTGTCGAAAGCTTTGGCAAAATCTAGGTAAAATTGTCGATATTTCCACCCCATTCCAGAATATGGGTCCAAATATCCAATTCCTTGAGCAATTGTGTTAAGCAGGAGCGCCCCGGTCTATAGTTGTTCGTGTACATTTGGTTATGAAAATCAGTGTCACGGGTCAGATCAATCTTTTAAGTCTATTGTTTACAATACATTCAATGTTCGAGATTGTTAGGCAATAATGAAATTGAGATAAAAAACACAATCTATTAACGTCATTTTTACATCGTCAGCTCAGAAGGGACACGGGAGTACTGAGATTTTGTCATTATATCTTAGAGCGATAAGAAAATGGTTCTTTCAGGAAATTAATTACTTTCTAAAATAAAAAACTTATAATAATTTCAATACAAACATCAGATTCTCTGATTATTGGGAATAAACAATTATGTAGCTTCAGTAGTTAATTGGAAACTCAGGGCGTACCCCAAGATGATGTCAAGACTCGTCACTGCGACTGGCAAACTATAAACTGAACTTAACGAAGATTTTTACTAAAAGTAAATACATTTGAAGCTTTCAACATCACTCACAAGGAATATTGAATGTTGTAAATGTAAGTAGACATATCTAACTTAATGTAACACATACGCATTCAGTTGCAATTGAAAATTTCATAGCATGACATGAAATACTAAGGAATATCACAGTTTCGGCACCACTCGAGAGAAAACGAAGGTCTCAGGCGCACTAAAGTGGTGAGAAAACGGACGTCTCAAATGGGGGACTCAATAATAAAGTTATAGCTACATGCTCTATGAGCTATTGAGCGTAATGTGAATCGTCTGATTTTACGCAAACTAATATGTACGACCGTGGTCAATGCATGGAAATTCAACTGAGTAGTTCCTCCGAGATATTTATAAACTTAAATTAGATCTTACATTGGAAATAATAAGTCGCCATTTCGTTGTACTTAGAAAGAACCTCGAGGGTTTCGAGTTTAATGTCATGAATCGAGGGAATAAATATACGCTTTAGAAATATACAGTACATTCTATACTAGTTGCTTGTGACTGGCGGGACTATCAATGAGGTCTTTGTGAGTTGTTGGTGACTGGCGGGGCTGTCACTGAGGTCTTTGTGAGTTGTTGGTGACTGGCGGGGCTATCACTGAGGTCTTTGTGAGTTGTTGGTGACTGGCGGGGCTGTCACTGAGGTCTTTGTGAGTTGTTGGTGACTGGCGGGGCTATCACTGAGGTCTTTGTGAGTTGTTGGTGACTGGCGGGGCTGTCACTGAGGTCTTTGTGAGTTGTTGGTGACTGGCGGGGCTGTCACTGAGGTCTTTGTGAGTTGTTGGTGACTGGCGGGGCTATCACTGAGGTCTTTGTGAGTTGATGGTGACTGGCGGGGCTGTCACTGAGGTCTTTGTGAGTTGTTGGTGACTGTCAGGAGCTGTGAATGAGTTCTTTAATGTTTATGTTGCGTTACAGGACGTGCGTAAGACGGCCAAGGAACTACCATGGGTGGCCCTCGACTACCGGATCCAACTGAGAGACTTCAACCATGTGGATTTCCTGTGGGCGGAGAACGCGTGTGACCTTCTGTACCACCCTGTCATGAAGTTTTTCGACGACTTCTAACTTCAAGAACAACACCAAGGAACAAAATTCTCCCCAGAACTTCCAAATTATATACCTTGTGTTTTAAGAGTTAATTATATTATTTCATTATATCAAACATCACGATAATTTTGACTGGCATTTGTTATATTATTTAATTAACAACATATTAGCACATCCCCTAGACACGAATTAAAGAAAATGGGTGATCTTCTTAAATTCCTTTTATCAATCACATGTTATCGTAAACACTTATGTTATCTGTCCCTGTTGTTGCTTCAGTATCTAGGATCTTTAAGCATCGTTTGCCATATAACACAAATTCACGATGCCAGCTTAACGTATAATCTCACGCTGCCAGGTTAAGATACATACATTATCAGCTTATCACAGCTTAGCACGTAGTCACAAAGTATGATCGGGTCCTGTAAATAAGCCTTTACCTCAGAGTAAATAAAGCTAACTAGATGAATAATATATTGTTTAATATCAGCTTATGTTTTGAGAGAGAGAGAGAGAGAGAGAGAGAGAGAGAGAGAGAGAGAGAGAGAGAGAGCATGGGCGTCCACAGAAAAAAATGCAGGGGGGCAATGTTATCCTGAATTCGACGTGTGAAGTCCACCGGCCGAATGTAGGAGGCTCCATTGAGGAGTACTATCCCCGCACCATCTATGTCCCGTATGTGGATTCCTTGATCCAGTCTCTGGAAAGTCGCTTTGGTGAAAGTAACACGCCATATTTTCACATTTTCGCACTACATCGGAGAGAAATGCAGCAAACAGAAAGAGATGAATTCAAGCACATCGTTTCATCTGTCAAGGAAATGTATGGCATTGACAATCTTGTAGAAGAAGCTCTAGCGTGGTATGACGTGCAGAAGCATAAGCCACTGGATGACAACTCTCTGGGAATGATCGAGCTGGTGAAGCAGACCACTCTGTTCCCTGCTGTGCGCAAGGCTATCCTCATCGCACTGACTCTGCCTGCAACATCATGTACAGTGGATAGGACCTTCAGCACACTGCGCAGGGTGAAGACGTGGTTAAGATCAACGATGAGTGATAAACGTCTGTCCGGCCTCTGCATGCTAAGTGTCCACCGCGACAAAGTGAACAGCCAGAAGACCGAGCTAATGAACAGGGTCATTGACAATTTCGGAAGAGATCCCCGACGGCTCCAATTCCTGTTCCAAGAGTAGTAACCTGCTCTAACTGAATGAACTGTTGAGAAATGTTTATGTTATTTAATTCATTTTGTATTTTCCATGTAATTTTTTCAAATTTTTGATTTTCCAGGGGGGGGCAAATGCCCCCCCCCCCCCCTTGCCCCTCCCTGCGGACGCCCATGAGAGAGAGAGAGAGAGAGAGAGAGAGAGAGAGAGAGAGAGAGAGAGAGAGAGAGAGAGAGAGAGATATCTTTCCAAGAATTATCCTATTATTTTTTTTACTTTGTGTTGATAACATACCTACATTGTTTATATACATGATGAACTGTATACATGCATCATTTATAGTATACATGATGAATAATGTAAATGTAAACTTCAGTGAGAATTCAACTGAATCTCTCTCTCTCTCTCTCTCTCTCTCTCTCTCTACATTATCTGCCTGTTTCTTAATGTTTGAATATATTCTTTATGTAAATTTATTGTTTTATTAATAGTACAATTAAAATATTTTAAGGTGTTATTTGTGTAGTTTTACTCATACTGATAATTAACGTAAAGGTTTTGGTTGACATAATAGAGAGACAATTACCAATGTTAGCAAGTCCAGATTTTATGGATCACCTGAAAATTAGACACCCTAGCTTATTTCATCCCAAGATTAACCTAGCCTAACGCTGATCAAACTTAACGTAACCTAACCTAACCTAACCTAACCTAACCAATGGCCACACATCACCACATACCGGACTATTAAAACATAAGCTATAATTATTCTATAAAAAACTGTGATAAATACAACTTCCTTTAATTAAAAAATATGTTGTAAAGTTTATTAGTTATTAAAAACAATATACATTAAGAATAAAGGAATAAAGTAATTTCCTGTGACCTTTCGTGTGTAAGATAAGTGAGCGTGTTGCGTTATGTGGTGAGCCGCGGTGGGAGAGCTTCAGCTTCCTGTTTACTTGTTCAGTAACTGAGACTAGTTCAGGATTCACGGATTTCTTGATGATTCCAGACTCTACTTTGTTTCGCCTGTTGATTAAATACCCTCGGGGATGAGGTTAGGTACTAGCTTAGATTAAGTTACAGTTGTATAGTTACGGTTCGGTTCGGTTTGGTTTGGCGTTAGCTTAGGTTAGGAGAGCTGTGATGCTTTTGCGCTGTAATCCTGACAAGTTTGACAGCATTGTTTTCATGAAACTATTGAAATATATGAGTCATGAAACTGGTGAATTTAATCGATCCAAACTACAGCTACACATATGAAGATGTTTGGACTTTACCACCTGTACAAAGTTGAGACACAACAGCGCTTCCTACCACCCTGGCGGACAGCTCCCTTCGATATCACAATACCGACATATCCGCCTAAAAGATTAATTAAACAACGTATTTATCTCCAACACACTGCCGAAGTGAGAGCTCTTGAACACATACACACTCCACAGGCTGATGATAATATCACACAGACCATCTACACTGATGGATCTCTTAACACCGCCTGTGGGAGGGCTGGAAGTGCTATTGTTGTCACTCAACCTGACGGTAATATAATAAAAAAAAGAGGTAGAATTAACAACTGGTCATCCACTCTACAAACTGAATTAGTTGCCATACTCACAGCCATTAACTTTATTGAAACCACTGTTACTGACAGTTTCATCATTACTGACTCTCTATCCTCACTACTTGCCCTTGACATCCTCGACTAAGTTGTCACGCACTTGTTTCTGAAGCCAGACACAAATATGTGTACCTTGTTGACCGGGGTGTCAGGGTCAAACTGTGGGTTTCGCCCTACCTTAACCTGACCTCACTGTGAGAAGATAGAACATTTTAGGGACAGGGCCAAGCGCACAGTGAGTGAAATGACACAGCACTTTGTCAGAAAAACACAGATACAGAGTGGATAATAATAACAATATTAACATGGCTGAGCCAGTTGAGAACCTGAGCTGCACCTGATATATACTGTACATTTATCTCAAGGAAGTAGTA
>CAUDMG010001356.1:2905000-2910000 GCA_958450375.1 Homarus gammarus | reverse complement strand
GGGAGAGGTTGGGGAGGAGGGGAGAAGAGAGTGTGGTGGGGAGGAAGGGGAGAGGTTGGGGAGGAAGGGGAGAGGTTGGGGAGGAGTGCTTGTCAACTCCTCCCCAGGGGAAGTCAAGTATAGATTGCAGGTCGTTTCAACGGCGGTGATTTGTCGCAGGGATTCTGTGGGCGTTGGGGAGCGTTTGTGGGCGTTGATTAACTGCGTTGAGCGTTAGAAGTTGTTGATTGAAGACTCGGCGTGCATGAAGGAGCGTGTGTGGGCGTTGATTAGTTGCATGGAGCGTGAGGACGTATTGATTGGAGACTAGCAAACGTTGAGGGATTGGTAAGAGGGCAGTTCTCTCTCTCTCTCTCTCTCTCTCTCTCTCTCTCTCTCTCTCATTGATAAACGAGGCAATCCAAATACCTATTCCGGCTCACATTATCAAGAACAGGACCCCCAGGAGAGCATTGTTTACATGAATCGGAGGAAAGTTCTTCAGGTGCATGGTAAAAAATTATCCTCCTCTCCCCTGGGTGTATTGAAACATCTCTCCCCACACCCCACACCCCCCCACCACCCACACCCTCCCTCCGTCTTACTGTCTCTGGGGTTCTAGACAGGGATATTGAGGACGTTCATTGGATGTTAATCGATGGTCGGGTTCCTTGGTGTATCGAACAGTGATTAATTCTTGCTGGCGTTCATTGATGACAGGGACGGGAGGGGGAGGTACTGGGTCCAACTTTGTTTTATGTCTTTGGGGAGGAGAGGTAGTGGGGGGGGGGGAGGGATGTGTGTCATTTATCAATATTCATTCATTTCTTTCCACACAGACACATGTACACACACACACACAAACACACACTGTCAGACAAGTTCCAACAAATTTTCAATTCCACGAGGTAGATAAACTTACCTCTCCAAAGCCTTCCTAAACTAACCCAACTTAACCTAAACTAATCCACACACACACACACACACACACACACACACACGCACACACACACGCACACACACACACACAGAGGCAACAGAAAGCCACCCACTGAGCCATCGACACGCCCACCCCCACCATAAACACACTGCCCTGGGGAGCCAACACCCAAATTGGTACCATAAAATGGATGAGTCTGCTCCTGTGCTGGTACTCTCTCTCTCTCTCTCTCTCTCTCTCTCTCTCTCTCTCTCTCTCTCTCTCTCTCTCTCTCTCTCCACAAGCGAATATATTCTGATCGGTGCAACACATCAACATATTTGCTCAACATCTGAATATATTATTTTAACACGTGAGATACATATGCATAAGGAGGGAATTCTCTAAAATGCATCCAGTTATGTGTAGATGTGGTGAAACTGGTGGTCATTGGAGGAGAGAGAGAGAGAGAGAGAGAGAGAGAGAGAGAGAGAGAGAGAGAGAGATATTACCATTTCTTCATATGTCTTTAACTATCTCTCTGTCACTTTTCTCTCTTTCTCATTCTCTATTTAAATTTCTCCCTGTCTCATTTATTCTCCTGTCATTTACTACTGTCTAAATCTTAACAACAACCCAGAAGGTAAATAAAGAATAAGACTCATTATATAGTGGGACATTTCCGAGGGTATGTGAAGAAACGATGGACTGGTTTATACATTCAGGTGGTGGGAAAGAAACAGACCAGCATGACTTAGAAATGAAAAGGAAGATTTCTATTGAGTTGATCCTAAAAAATTAAATTAAATTACTATTAATGTTTCAATTTTACCTGAGGCATTTTAACATCTGTCTACCCCCCCCCCCTCCTCCTCTACCTCTACCTTCCCCTCTACCTCCCCCCTTCTACCACCCCCTCTACCTCTACCCCCCCCTCTACCACCCCCCTCTACCTCCCTCCCCTACCTCTACCTCCCCCAAGCCAAGATGATTGTGATGATAGTGAAAGGAATTGAATATATATCTATTTTTTATTTCGAAGTTCAACTCGTCTCTAACTCAGACCTAAGACCTTCCCGTGGGCTACACTGTGTCCCAGTAGTGAGGCGAAGAATTAAGAAATTAAAACGGAGAAAAAATGTTGGATGAAAGTTAAAAGTATTTGGGCAAGACTTATTCTTCTCCTTCTCCTTCTCTCGTTCTTTTTATCAATTATTTTTCTTTTTCATGATTTTACTTATTCTCTCTCTCTCTCTCTCTCTCTCTCTCTCTCTCTCTCTCTCTCTCTCTCTCTCTCTCTCTCTCTCTCTCTCACACACACACACACACACACACACACACACACACACAGGGCCCCACCCCAGACACATGTATTGACGATTCGATTAATTTTCCAACATTTGCTCTTCGTGGGATCCAATGGAGCCAATTCCATTAACCGAGGCTGTAATTAACTTGATGATCCGTAACGAGTGGAGTGTGTGTGTTTAACGGCTCACTGATGGTTAAATGGAGGAAACTACAGGAGATAGATTACGGAAAGAACCCAATTTGTTTGTTTTTTTCGTCATTTCTTCTTGATGAGATGTTGGTGTGTACATGTATGTATGGCGGCCTGTGGTGTAATGGTCAGCATGCTCGTCTCCCAAGCGATTGGACCCAGGTTCGATCCCCGGGCAGGGTGAAACTATGGGCAAGTTTCTTTACGCCATTTGCCTCTGTCTACCCAGCAGTAATTGGGAACCTGGATGTTAATCGATTTATGGATCGTGTTCCGGGGTAATGGTTAGCCAGTGCAGTTGGCGAGTTGTCCGGTCTTCTCGGACTATTCCTTGACACTGGGTCATACAAATCGTTAACTCAGGGTGTGGTTGTTGGGTTGGAAACAACTTCTACACCTTAAACAAGTTCACGCCTAGGTGGCCCTTGGGTCGGCCATCCTCGTTACACAAGGGACAACCATTATTATTATATGTATGTATGTATGTATGCATATTTGTGTAATTGAGGAGTATCGCAAAATAACAGTAAAATTTAATAACAATATCAATAACAATAACACATCACCATAAATAACATTACCCCCCAAAAATATCATATAACAATAACAAAACTCCATCTAAGAATGACATAAAAAAAAACAGTATTACCAACCTCACCTTACGACCAGGAGTCAATAAGGAAGGTCTTAGGATCGACACATCATACCACACTGTCTAACACGTCGCCATGGTTATTAAACGCGGGTCATTCAGTAAATATATCACTGGAACGATAGATATAACTCAAGATATGTTTCACGTGGATTGGGTTTATATTTTTAGGAATTTATTTATTTATTTTTTCTTATTTTATGGTTTGATTTACTGCCTATTGATGATGAATTACGTCACGGGGAGATATTTGATATTTTTATTTGGTGAGAGAGAGAGAGAGAGAGAGAGAGAGAGAGAGAGAGAGAGAGAGAGAGAGGAGGGAGATAGGGCAGTGGATTAGGACTGGGCAGGTGGTAGTGAATGAAGGGATGGTGATAGGGCCAGGAGGGGCCAGTGGTATAGTGCAGGCGTAGGTGCCAGGTGGTATAGTGACTAGGGCCAGGTGGTATAGTGACTAGGCCAAGTGGTATAGTGACTAGGGCCAGGTGGTATAGTGACTGGGGCCAGGTGGTATGTGACTAGGGCCAGGTGATATGTGGCTGATGTGGCCATGTGGTATTGTGACTAGGGCCAGGTGGTATAGTGACTAGGGCCAGGTGGTATGTGACTAGGGCCAGGTGAGTGACTGGGGCCAGGTGGTATGGTGACTAGGGCCAGGTGGTATAGTGACTAGGGCCAGGTGGTATAGTGACTAGGGCCAGGTGGTATAGTGACTGGGGCCAGGTGGTATAGTGACTAGGGCCAGGTGGTATAGTGACTGGGGCCAGGTGGTATGGTGACTAGGGCCAGGTGGTATAGTGACTAGGGCCAGGTGGTATAGTGACTAGGGCCAGGTGGTATAGTGACTAGGGCCAGGTGGTATAGTGACTGGGGCCAGGTGGTATGGTGACTAGGGCCAGGTGGTATAGTGACTAGGGCCAGGTGGTATAGTGACTGGGGCCAGGTGGTATAGTGACTAGGGCCAGGTGGTATAGTGACTAGGGCCAGGTGGTATAGTGACTAGGGCCAGGTGGTATAGTGACTGGGGCCAGGTGGTATAGTGACTAGGGCCAGGTGGTATAGTGACTGGGGCCAGGTGGTATGGTGACTAGGGCCAGGTGGTATAGTGACTAGGGCCAGGTGGTATAGTGACTAGGGCCAGGTGGTATAGTGACTAGGGCCAGGTGGTATAGTGACTGGGGCCAGGTGGTATGGTGACTAGGGCCAGGTGGTATAGTGACTAGGGCCAGGTGGTATAGTGACTGGGGCCAGGTGGTATAGTGACTAGGGCCAGGTGGTATAGTGACTAGGGCCAGGTGGTATAGTGACTGGGGCCAGGTGGTATAGTGACTGGGGCCAGGTGGTATGGTGACTAGGGCCAAGTGGTATAGTGACTAGGGCCAGGTGGTATAGTGACTGGGGCCAGGTGGTATAGTGACTAGGACCAGGTGGTATGGTGACTAGGGCCAGGTGGTATAGTGACTGGGGCCAGGTGGTATAGTGACTGGGGCCAGGTGGTATGGTGACTAGGGCCAGGTGGTATAGTGACTGGGGCCAGGTGGTATAGTGACTGGGGCCAGGTGGTATGGTGACTAGGGCCAGGTGGTATAGTGACTGGGGCCAGGTGGTATAGTGACTAGGGCCAGGTGGTATAGTGACTAGGGCCAGGTGGTATAGTGACTGGGGCCAGGTGGTATGGTGACTAGGGCCAGGTGGTATGGTGACTAGGGCCAGGTGGTATAGTGACTAGGGCCAGGTGGTATGGTGACTAGGGCCAGGTGGTATAGTGACTAGGGCCAGGTGGTATAGTGACTAGGGCCAGGTGGTATAGTGACTAGGGCCAGGTGGTATAGTGACTGGGGCCAGGTGGTATAGTGACTAGGGCCAGGTGGTATAGTGACTAGGGCCAGGTGGTATGGTGACTAGGGCCAGGTGGTATAGTGACTGGGGCCAGGTGGTATGGTGAC
>CAUDMG010001356.1:2822500-2900000 GCA_958450375.1 Homarus gammarus | reverse complement strand
AGAGAGAGAGAGAGAGAGAGAGAGAGAGAGAGAGAGAGAGAGATAAATAAATGAGGGGGAGATAGAAGGAAGAGGAGTAAGAATGTGATAGAAAAAGAGAGAGAAAGTGAGAGAAAGTGAGTGAGAGAGAGGTGTCGTCCTCCTCATCAGCGCTGGTCTGGTCTTTGTCGCGTGGGGGGGGGGGGAGAGGGGGGGGGGAGGGGGGGAGAGGGGGGGCTCCACTAGTCCATTAAGTAATGCAAATTGGATTACCGTGAAACTTGGGGAATGGTGGAGAGGGAGGAGGGGGGTGTGTGGGGAGAGGAGGAGAGGGGGAGGGGGTGTGTGGGGGAGAGGGGGAGTGGGTGGAGGAGGAGGGGGGTGTGTGGGGGGAGGAAGAGAGGGAGGAGGGGGTGTGTGGGTGGAGGAGGAGAGGGAGGAGGGGGTGTGTGGGGGAGAGGGGGAGGGGGTGGAGGAGGAGGGGGGTGTGTGGGGGGAGGAAGAGAGGGAGGAGGGTAGGGGAGGAGGGGATGTGTGGGGGAGGAGGGGATGTGTGGGGGGAGGAGGAGAGGGGGGACGGGAATTTGTTGGGAAAAAGGAGAGGAAGAGGCGGTAGTTGTTGCGGAGAGAGGAAGAAGAAGAAGAAGAAGAAGAAGAAGAAGAAGACCACCACAACAATCGTCTTCTCGATCAACTTAGAGAGAGGAGTAAGAGGGAGGGGAAGAGGAGGAGGAGGAGAAGAAGAGAGAGGAGGAGGAGAAGAAGAGAGAGGAGGAGGAGGAGGGAGGGGAAGAGGAGGAGGAGGAGAAGAAGAGAGAGGAGGGGAAAGTCATTTAGAATTTTTTTATTGTTTTGAAAGTCTGTCTGTCTGTCTGTCTGTCTGTCTGTCTGTCTCTAGATTTTTTGAGTCACACGAAGCCTCAAAAACATTTACTCATAATCATTTATGAGTCATATCGGTCCTCAGAATCGATGTTCATTAGCTCTCCAAGCGCTCTTAATGCTCTTAATCATTATCATAAACGTCCAGAGTCTAGTCATAAGCTTCTAAGGTCTTTAAAATCCCCAAGAGTCTAATTCTAAGCCTTGAGAGTCTTATTATGAGCCTCGAGGGACTTGTTTTAAGCTTCAAGTGTCTAGTTATAAACCTCTAGAGTCTAATTATAAACTCCAAAGTCTAATTAGTAACCCCCAAGTGTAATTATAAGCCTTTAGGGTAATTTAAATCATTAAATTTTCGTCCATTAGCCTTTATATTTGGTCAAGGTTAAATAGTCTTTTTAAAGTCATGTGTGTCATTTTGAGTCATAAGTCTCTCAGAGTCATAGAACTCAACCTCCTCGAGTCATGATTCTTTTCTCAGAGTCATAAAGCTCAATCTGGTCTCTTTGTCATGAGTCAGTCAGAGTCAATAAGTCTCCAGTATAGTCATAAGGCTCTCAGGTATAGAGTCACTTGGAGCTAATAACTCTACACCTTGTCATTAAGAGTCATGAGTCACTTTAGTCTTTCTTTATTCTCAATTCTTTAAAAATATGAGTCTTTAGGTACGGCTTAAGTCACCAGTCTTTGTTGTGGTCTTATGTGAGATTTTATGGTCACGAAGAGGGAGTTATGTATGTATGTATGTATGTATGTATGTATAAAACTATAATCTTTTTTCTCTGCCAATTCTTCTCTCTCTCTCTCTCTCTCTCTCTCTCTCTCTCTCTCTCTCTCTCTCTCTCTCTCTCTCTCACTGGGCAACAGAAACAACTTGTACCCAACTCAGTCACAACTTCTCCAGGTCATAGAATATATAAGACAGTGTGTGTGTGTGTGTGTGTGTGTGTGTGTGTGTGTGTTCCAGGTTTCTCGTACATATCATACCACTACCACCGCCACCCTTCCCCCCCCCCCCTCCCCTCTCACCCTCTCCCTGACCACCCCTCTCACCCTCTCCCTGACCACCCCTCTCATCCTCTCCCTGACCACCCCTCTCTCCCTGACACCGTTCGCCCCGTGTATATTTGATGACGTGTACAGATCTGTGACAATTGTTCCATTCTAGTAAGAGAAGTCATCCCAACTCTAGACCCCGGGGGAACCTAAAGCTTATTGAAGAGTAGGTTAACGCTCTCTCTGGTGGCGACAAACTCCTTCCCTCCTCTTCTCTTCCCTCTCCTTCACTTCTTGTCTCTCTTTTTTATTTCCTCTTTCTCTCTCCATTCACCCTCACTCTCTGCTCCCCTGCCCCTGTTTCCCTCTTTATTTCTCCTCCTTCCTTATCTGCCTCCCCCTTTCTCTATTTCCCTCTTCTTTCCTTCTCCCTCTTCCCTTTTCCCACTTTCCCTCTCCTGAAACTACAGTGAAAACCTCCATCTAACGGACTGTACGGTATATAGAGAGAAATCCGTTATATATATAAAACCTCCATTTACCGGACTACACCCCTTATATTAAAGCGAAAATCCGGTAAATGGAGGTTTTTGACATACAGAGTAAAGTATCTTCCTGTTAGATATAGTTAGAAGTATCTTTGTTCCTCATTAGAAATATACAGGTGTGATTTGTTACCTGTTCGTGTTCATTATGTCCACTATATATTTTTTTACGTATATAGGTGAGTGTTTGTGTCCTTTGTTAACTATATGATAAAAATGGTCGACTTTGGTTTGGTTGAGAGTGTGAGGGCGTGTTGGATGATTAGATAATACCTGAGTTATATCTGCAGCAGGTAGATCACTAGCTCAGGTGAAGACAGGTGTAGTGGGAGGTAGGTCAGGGTAGGTGAAGGGGTGAAGGTAGGTCGAGGAAGGTCAAGGAAGGTCATGGTAAGTCAAGGACACACACACACACACACACACACACACACGGTAACTTTTAACACCTTAACCATAATTACAGAGTAACTGCTTCACATATCATCACGTAAAGGTCCAACGAATCTCAGGTGAGTCTGACGATACCTGCAACTAATTAGCGTGATGACGTGGGTCCCCGCTGCCAGTTTTTTATACAGACTTGGTGATCCCAATATTGTGAAACACGAACACCTGGAGATTAGCCCCCACCCCTCCCCTCCCAGCTTAATTCACCTGGATTTTAGACAACACAGCTTATTTTGATTAACTATTCTAATGTTATCTGGGGGTTAGGTTAGGTTAGGTTAGGTATATTTACTTTTTTTCTGTTATTGTCTCTCTCTCTCTCTCTCTCTCTGTCTCTCTCTCTCTCTCTCTCTCTCTCTCTCTCTCACATGACTTACACTCTCCCAGATAAGCGGTTCATATTGACTTAATATATTCAACGAGTTACAGAAAATACATATATAAATTTACATAACTTTTGGTATATATTATAAAGGTGTGTGACATACTGGCTGCAGGTATATTCTAATGGATATATATTTTATTTATATGAATATACATAAATTATTCTCGTATTTAAATGGCAGACAGGCGCTGGTTAATGGTCGTTTTGTCTTCTGCCAGCCAAATTATTGTTGTTGTTGTTGTTTTTTGTTATTGTTGTTATTATTATTATCTATAGGATGAACCTTGTAATATTAACCAGAGAGAGAGAGAGAGAGAGAGAGAGAGAGAGAGGGAGAGGAATGGGGTTGAGAAGGTAAGAGAGAGTGAGAGAGAAACAGCGAGGGCAGCAGCAACACTCACTAACCCCCTGGTGTCTCCCACAGGCGGGCAGGAACAGGAGCACCAGACCCTCAACTGTCTTCTGGCCAAGCAGCTGTGTGATGAAGACTCCAACTGTTCTGCCATCCTCAAAGTCATCCCGACTCTCTGTGGCCCTGAACTAGGTAAGTACACACTACCCTCTCTCCTCCTCCTACAGAAGCTTCGTCAGGTAGGTACTCGAGTCTATCTCCAGATTCTCCAGACTCTTTGTGGTCAAGATATAGGTAAGTACACTCACACATTCCTTCTCTTCTCTCCTCCTCCTTCTTCTCAGTATCCTACAGGAGCTTCGTCAGGTAGGTACTCCAGCTCTTTTTTTCTCAGTACCTTACACCACGTTCGTCTTCGTCGTGCAAAATAACTGTTAAATATTAATCGTGTTTAGGTTAGGTTAGGTTGGGTTCGGTTAGGTTAGGCTAGGTTGGGTTCGGTTAGGTTAGGCTAGGTTGGGTTCGGTTAGGTTAGGTTGGTCGTCTCGCCGTACATCTGTTGGGCCGGAACGATAATAGCAGGTCATTGAAATCAACTGCAATTTCAGTTTGGTGCAACATTCCAGACAGGGAATGGTCTGGGCGGCTCATGCTCGGTATGAATTTCATTTCAATGTATCTGGAGTCATCACAGGCCCGGGTAGTGGAGGAGAAGGAGGAGGAAGAGGAGGAGGAAGAGGAGGAGGAATTTACACTCTGGCGATTGAGTATTGTTTTGGTGTATGTGATGTACTGTACACACACACACACACACACACACACACACACACACACCACTAAGCTGTCGTCATTAAAGGAGTCACCATCTTCAGAACATTCACCTGGCCCTCCCTCCCTCCCTCCCACACTCCCTCCCTCCCTCCAACACTCCTCCAGCATCTTGTCTCCTGGGGTCTGTGGTGATGTGGATTACTGCATAAGCTAAATGCATTTACTTAAGAGGTTAATGTAAGTAATTTCCATAATGGTAGTGAACAACGAGAGTGGAACGGATCTTTAAATCTCCGCCGGTAAACTCAGTGTTGTGTGGCGGCGTCTTACCTCTCATTAACGGACTGAGGGTGTGTTTGTGTGGTGGAGTCTTACCTCTCATTAACGGACTGAGGGTGTGTTTGTGTGGTGGAGTCTTACCTCTCATTAACGGACTGAGGGTGTGTTTGTGTGGTGGAATCTTACCTCTCATTAACGGACTGGAGGTGTGTTTGCGTGGTGGAGTCTTACCTCTCATTAACGGACTGAGGGTGTGTTTGTGTTTTGAGGTGAGTTATCTTGTGTCTGACTACTACTACTACTACTACTACTACTACTGCTACTACTGCTACTACAATAACTAATAATAATAATAATAACAATAATCATTCAAGAGGAAACACATCCACTCAAAACCATAAAATTTTAAACCTATTAATGAAAAAAAAATCGCAACGACGTGATAAAAATTAATTAAAAGATAAAGACGAAAGAAAATACGTATGCAAATTAATTATCTTATGTTTTTACTGAATTGGAAATATATTTATGGAATTAATTACAGTATAAAAAGGTAGATCATAAGGAGGGAAGGGGATTGTGAGGGAGAGAAGGGGATTGTGAGGGAGAGAAGGGGATTGTGAGGGAGAGAAGGGGATTGTGAGAGAGAGAAAGGGTTCCCGCAGGTCTTCTCAGGTCTTCCCAAGTCCTCTTAAGTCTCCCCAAATCTTCCCAGGTCCTTTTAAGTCTCCCCGGGTCTTCACAAGTTTTCCCAGGTGCCCCCAGGTCCCCCCCCCCAGGTCCGTGTCGCCACTGTTTCATATGTCACCGAAAGAAAATCATTGTGGATGACTTGAAACACCAATATCTATGTAAATGAAGAATATGAGTGACGTGTTCCTGGAGAGATGCACTAGTGACAGCAGTCTGGTGGAGGGGTGGAGGGGTGGAGGGAGGGAGGGAAGGAAGGAGGGAGGGAAGGAGGGAGGGAGGGAGGGGTGGAGGGAAGGAGGGAGGGAGAATGGGTGATGATGTGGAAAGTTGGTTCCCAGCTAGGAGGAGGGGGGAGGGGGAGGGAGGGGGGGAAGGCCATAGTTTGCAGTTATGATTTAGAGAGAGAGAGAGAGAGGGAGGGGGACAGAGAGGGAGGGAGGGGGGGGGGGGCAGTCACACACATACACACACGAGTAAGGCTACTGGAGGAAGAAAATCATTTATGGTTTACCTGAGAAGACGATTGATTGACCTTATCTGACCTAACCTAACCACACCGCCCTAACGAGGTAACATTATAGGTAGGGTGCTGGGGGAGGAAGGGGGGAGAGGTAAGATGGTGGGGTGGAGAAGAGGGATGGAAGGGGAAGAGGTAAGAAGGAGTAAGGGAAGGGGAGGGATGGCGTAGGAGGAGGTGTAAAGTAGGGATGTGAAGGGGAAGGATGGAGGAGAAAGGAGAGGAAGAGGAGGAAGGAAGACGTGGTAGGAGATGAAGGAAACTGTACGAGTGGTTGAAGAGTCCTCAGGTGGTGAGAGGTGTGGAGGAGTGGGACTAAGAGAGTTGACGTCACACACTTGTTGATGTCTTGTAACACCTGCTGATGGCCACCTGTAATTAGCTCCCTTCTGATGCCTTACCTGTATCAGCACTCACCTGTAATTAGTCCTCTTGAAACACCTGTTGTTGGTTCACCTGTAATTAGCCCCCTTCTGATGCCTTACCTGTATCAACACTCACCTGTAATTAGTCCTCTTGAAACACCTGTTGTTGGTTCACCTGTAATTAGCCCCTTTGAAACACCTGCTGTGAGGGAATGTTTAGTTATAATTAATTTTATTTCCCTTTTCTTTATTATTGTTGTTGTTTTGTTTATTATTCCCATCGTTATTGTTGTTGTTATTGTTCTCATTATCATTAATCTTCCCTTATGTGAGTGGGAGCGTGTGGAGAGGTGAGAGGGGGAAGGGTGAGGGTAAGGGGAGACTGGACCAGTGACAGTAGCAACAAGTGAGAGAGAGAGAGAGAGAGAGAGAGAGAGAGAGAGAGAGAACGCAAAGGTGAGAGAAAATGAAAGGGATTGAAAGAGGAAAGAAGAGAGAGGGATAGAAAGAAGAGAGAGGGATAGAGAGAGGGACTGAACACACTCTCTCTCCACTAAGACTCACTGAGAGAGTAAAACATCATCTAGTGTTGCCAACGTCACTCCTTTTGATATGGTAATGAGGCAGCAATATACTGGAGGGGAGGTGTCTAGCCCAGCCTCAAGGTGCGGGGAGGGGCAGGGAAGGAAGAGTGGGGATGAGTCGTGGTGATAATGGATGGAGAATAGACGGGGAGGGTGGATAGAGGGAGGGTAGAAGCGAGGAGGTGCAGGTAGAAGGAGGGAGAGATAAGGAAGGACAGATGGAGGGAAGGAAAGGATGGGAAAGGCAGGTAGAGGGAGGGAGAGGGAGGGAGAGGCAGGGAAAGGAAGGGAAAGGCAGGGAAAGGAAGGGAAAGGCAGGGAGAGGCAGGGAGAGGCAGGTAGAGGCAGGGAGAGGCAGGGAGAGGCAGGGAAAGGCAGGTAGAGGAAGGGAGAGGCAGGGGAAGGTGAAGAGAGGCAGGTGAAGGGCTCTCAGGTGTTCCACTTAACCCACTACTTCACCTTCCAACAGGTAGACCAGGTGTGACCAAACCAATAAATACCTCATCACACTTGACAATATCTATCTATCTCTCTGATTATTCTGGGATCCAATGCATATTTTAAAGAAAGAAGATGAGGGAGAGGAAGGAAATATGGATAGAGAGAGAGAGAGAGAGCTATAAATGATGTAACAAGGAAACTATTAAAATTGACTCCTTGAAGCGACCTCTGTCATTTTCATCGTTCACCTCCACAAAAGGTATAATTACCTAGTGTGTATTATTACCCGGACATAATTATACTTCATTTGTTATTGTTAGGACGTAATTACCTTTCATTCTTTATCATTAAGGCCTAATTAAGGGTTAGTTACCAAAGGAAGTAGTTAAAGAAACATGATTTTCTCCTGTTTTGGTGGTGCACAGTCACGGGTTTATAATTACGGGTCACAATAATGAGTTTTACGTGACAATATTAACCAAAAATTATATAAATGTGCAATAATTCCGAGACAAAGTAGATAAATAAATAAATAATACAAATATGTAAACTAGTAATTGAATAAAAACCAAATGTGTACATTAATAGTTTATATAAATCTATAAATTAAACCGGAAGTAAATTAGCTCAACCCCGGCCGTCACTGAGAGAAAAAATGTAAACACAATTGTCTCTCCATTCTACCTTATTCTTTATCCTTATTATATATATCTATCTAATTCATGAAACACACGACCATTTAACAGGTGGTGGTGGCTATCGACTTACGAACAATGACACTGTTAGATGGTAGACAACAGCATTCCCGAGTGTCTCGTTATACGTCTGGCAACTCACCACTATAGGCTGTCTGTCAGCTGATTGGCGTTCACCGTTGCTGCCGTTTATGTGATGAAATATCGTACCGCTGAGAATAGAAAACAAAATATGGGGAAAAACAGAGATAAATGAATTAGATGGATAGCCCTTAGGAAATCTTTGTGTGTGTGTGTGTGTGTGTGTGTGAGACAGAGTAAAATCTATAAAAAAATAAAACTAAAACTAAAATAAACGAGAGGGTAAAAAAAAAGCTGGACTCCCACCTTTCAGAACACCACCAACTTTTTCCTGGTCAAGTGTAATGTAAGACCCCTCAAGTGTACTGGCACATTCCTGCTACCAAATATAACCTTCAGAAATACCATTAAAACGTATGTATTGGTTAGTTGGATCCACCTATTGATAAATGTGTCAACAATTGGTCGTGAGAGGTGGTTCAGACAGGTGGTTCAGACAGGTGGCTCATGGTCTTACACTCAACACAGGTGGTGAGTGGCTTGTGGTGGTATGGCTGAGTCGATTATTTGAGGTAATGTGTCGATAAGTGTAGCTTGTTCGTATGAGGATATTTAGTTGAGTGTGTAGTGTGTGTGTGTGTGTGTGTGTGTGTGTGTGTGTGTGTTTTAATTCCTCCTCCTCTTCCCCCATCACCATTCCACCTCGTCTTTACAATTTCACTTCCGCAAAAATTTCCCTCACTTCTCTTTATCATCTTCCTCCTCCTTCTCCTCCTCCTCCTTCTTCATCATCTTCTCCTCCTCCTCCTCCTCTCCATCGTCTTCTGCCTCACAAGTAAAACTTAATTTACAAGACCCTGAAACTTTCATTATTTTTTCCTTTTCTTTTTTTTTACCAATACTTTTACACTCTCATCATTATCATAGTTTCGTCTCCTTCCTCCTTCATTTATCTCTCTCTATCTCTTATGTCTCTTTCTCTCTGGTTATCTCATTTTTCTTTCTTATTTATGTTTATTAAGTTACTTCACTCGCCTTATTTTTTTCGTGATAAGAAAATTTTCAACACATTTTTTCTCACACGCTCAGTCATTTTCGTCTCATTTTTGGTGTCTTCTTCTTCTTCTTCTTTATCTCTCCTGTCTTCATTATTTTTTATCGTTCTTTTATTTTTTAGGTCAAGACTCAAACTACTACTACTACTACTACTACTACTACTACTACTACTACTACTACTATCCCTCTACCTTAACCTCTACTAATACAATTATCACCACTAACACCACCACCATCTCTCCTCTACCACCACCACAACCATCACCCTGACTACCACAGTGAAGTATGGTTGTGCTATAATGGTAATTGGCCAGCAGTGGGGGGGGGGGGGGGGAGGAGGGTAGTTGTGTCGTTATCACCTCATTAATCGTGGCAGTTAATCCTAGCATCATGCGGTCTTTCCCCTTCCTTCCCCCTCTCTCCTCCCCCTTCCCCCTCTCTCTCCTCCCCCTACCCCTTCCCCCTCTCTCTCCACCCCTCCCCCCTCCCTATCCCCCATTATCAAACAAACACTTAACACTTTATAAACAGAGATTCCCATACTTACAACCTACTTAACACCTACTTATGAGGTATGACCCACTCTCTAAGAACTACTTAAGAACTCATAACAAAATAGGTCGTTAATTAAGACCTATTTAACATCTTAGAGGCGCTAACGACCCTACTTACCTGCCCCTTTACCTGTTTAATTACCTTGACCTTACCTGACCTGATCTACTAGTGAGGGTAGTGGTGTGGTTAATGGTGAGGGAAGTGGTGTGGTTAATGGTGAGGATAGTGGTGTGGTTAATGGTGAGGATAGTGGTGTGGTTAATGGTGAGGGAAGTGGTGTGGTTAATGGTGAGGATAGTGGCGTGGTTAATGGTGAGGGAAGTGGCGTGGTTAATGGTGAGGATAGTGGCGTGGTTAATGGTGAGGGAAGTGGCGTGGTTAATGGTGAGGATAGTGGCGTGGTTAATGGTGAGGGAAGTGGTGTGGTTAATGGTGAGGGTAGTGGTGTGGTTAATGGTGAGGGAAGTGGTGTGGTTAATGGTGAGGATAGTGGTGTGGTTAATGGTGAGGGAAGTGGTGTGGTTAATGGTGAGGATAGTGGCGTGGTTAATGGTGAGGGAAGTGGCGTGGTTAATGGTGAGGATAGTGGCGTGGTTAATGGTGAGGGAAGTGGCGTGGTTAATGGTGAGGATAGTGGTGTGGTTAATGGTGAGGGAAGTGGCGTGGTTAATGGTGAGGATAGTGGCGTGGTTAATGGTGAGGATAGTGGCGTGGTTAATGGTGAGGGAAGTGGTGTGGTTAATGGTGAGGATAGTGGCGTGGTTAATGGTGAGGGAAGTGGTGTGGTTAATGGTGAGGGAAGTGGTGTGGTTAATGGTGAGGATAGTGGTGTGGTTAATGGTGAGGATAGTGGTGTGGTTAATGGTGAGGATAGTGGCGTGGTTAATGGTGAGGATAGTGGTGTGGTTAATGGTGAGGATAGTGGTGTGGTTAATGGTGAGGATAGTGGCGTGGTTAATGGTGAGGGAAGTGGTGTGTGGTAGTGAGAGTGGTAGCAGTATATGTGTAAGGGAGTCTAGTGGTGATGATAGCGATGTTAGCTTTTAGCCAATAAGAACAACGCTTATCCTCACAGCTGGTGCTTATTGGCCCTTACGAACACAAACACACAGTAATAAAAAAAACACCACAGTAAGTAATGGCAATAGATAAACAAGAAATAAAACAAATTAAACAATAAACAGAAAGAAACAAGAGAATAATACAAATTTTATAATATATTTCGTATTTATAATTCAAATATTAATTACAACATAACACGGAAATATAAGAAAAAAAATATTATCTTTACATCCAGTTTGTGTAATATATTTCATTTCTACGTTATTAATTATTATCTGACACGGAACTATATGATCAATATCTTTAGAAAAATTTCAGAATATTTTTAATCATCCGAAACTCTTTAATAGATACAAGAGATGAATACTTATACGTCTGGCAGCGATATTCTATTGATATATTTGACGAAGGAAAAATACTCGTACACCTGGCAGTGATATTCCGTAAATATTTTTCACAGGAGTAACGAAGGAAAAATTACTCCTACGTCTGGCAGCGGTACCTAGATGATATATTTAACAGGAGAAGTATATTTCCAGAGTGCGTTTCGTCCTGTAGCTTCAGTTTGGTGATTTAATAGAGCAGTAAAAGCCGAGAGAGGGAGAACTGCGTTACATACCTGGGATACAAACCAGATTATGAGTGGTGTAACCTGTAGGTAAAACTCCCTTGAAGCATACTGGGGAGGGGAGGGGTGGGGGGGGTAGGAAGGGGAGGGGGATGGAGGGGAGAGAGAGGGAGGGAGGAGGATAAGAGTGAAGGTAGGAGGGAGGAGAATAGGAAGGAAAAGGGAGGGAGGGAGGGAAGGGGGAGAGAGGGTAAGAGGGAGGGAGCAGAGCCACGGTTCCTGAGTAAGTGCGTTAGCTGGGTAACGACTTGAGAGCCTTCCTTACTACTTGATGGCTGGGGCAGGGAGAGAGGGAGGGTAGGGAGGGTAGTGGGGAGGGAGGGAAGGAGGGAATACTTGCTTTACTACATAATGATTAAAGGAGGGAGGGAAGGATGAGGGGAGAGAGGGAGGGAGGGAGAGGGGAGTACATTGGTATCTGATGGCGAAGGAAGGAAGGAAGGTGTGGTAGATGAGGGTGAGAGGCGTGTGGTAGGTGAGGGTGAGAGGCGTGTGGTAGGGTGAGAGGCGTGTGGTAGGTGAGGGTGAGAGGCGTGTGGTAGGTGAGGGTGAGAGGCGTGTGGTAGATGAGGGTGAGAGGCGTGTGGTAGGTGAGGGTGAGAGGCGTGTGGTAGGTGAGGGCGAGAGGCGTGTGGTAGATGAGTGTGAGAGGCGTGTGGTAGGTGAGGGTGAGAGGCGTGTGGTAGATGAGGGCGAGAGGCGTGTGGTAGATGAGGGCGAGAGGCGTGTGGTAGATGAGGGTGAGAGGCGTGTGGTAGATGAGGGTGAGAGGCTTGTGGTTGGGAGAGCCTGACTGTGGTGAGGGAGTGAGGGAGGAAAGTGAGAAAACATGGAGAGAGAAAAAAGGCGATTGGAGGAGAGGGGACGAAGGAAAGAGAGGAGGAGAGGGAGGGGGAAGGAGAGGGAGAGAGAGGGAGAGAGAGGGAGGGGGGGGGGGAGGGTACGTGGTGGGAAAGTGAGAAAGAAATTCGTACAAAAAGAAGGTGTGAGAGAAGCGAGCAGAATGAATATATGGTAGGAGGGAGGTAAGAGAGAAGGGGGAGAAGAAGTAAGGAAGGAGGGAGATAGGTGAAAGGGAAGGAGGAGATAGGTAAGAGAGAGAGAGAGAGAGAGAGAGAGAGAGAGAGAGAGAGAGAGAGAGTTTTAATATCATATCCTCCTAAGTCAAGATTAGGCAGCTCAAGACAACGACTACAACCATAAGAGTCCGCCAGTGCAGGCAGAAAGGCTGGCAATGGTTCGTCTGGCGCAAGAATAGGCAATAAAAGAAGAAAGAGCAGAGTGGGAGGATAGTGTGAGATTAAGGCGCTAAGAATGAGTGGGAGAGGGAGGGGTGAGGGGGAAGGAGGGAGAGAGGGAGGGGTGAGGGAGAAGAGGTGAGGGATGAGGGAGAAGGAGGGAGAGAGGTGGTGATGAGGGAGAGGAGGGTGTGGTGGGGAATTGTATTGAGGGAGAGAGGGGGAGAAAAATGTGAGGGGGGGAGCTGAGAGGGAGAGAGGGAGACAAAGGGAGCATGGGGGGTGGGGGGGTTAGGTGGGAGAGGGAGTATTGAGGTAAGGGAGGGAGAGAAGGAGAAGGGTGGGTGGGGGGAGGTAGGGGGGTGTATCAGAGTGTATTGTGGTGACAGTGTCATGCGTGACGTATTGTTAGGGCTGTCACGAGGACTGTCCTAACCCCATCCCTCCCTCCGTCCCTCCATCACTGTCCACCCATTCTGCCTCCCACGCTACCAGTCTCCCTCACTACCACCCATACTACCACCCACGTCTACCACCCACACTACCACCCACACTACCACCCACGTCTACCACCCACACTACCACCCATACTACCACCCACACTACCACCCACGTCTACCACCCACACTACCACCCACAGTACCACCCACACTACCACCCACGTCTACCACCCACACTACCACCCACGTCTACCACCCACACTACCACCCACACTACCACCCACGTCTACCATTCATTTCTTTCCATCATTTATCTTCCGCCACACAATGAAGCGATGTCTTATTTCTTTGTTGTTTGTGATCAAGGAAAGACGTGTGTGTCTCTCCCCGCCCACACACACACACACACACACACAGAGGTAAAGTAACCGTAGAAAAGGTTCGAACGTTCGGATATCAGATTCCGGACACATACAGTACAGTACTCAATACTCGGGAGTGTTGGATCACCCGCGTCTCTGTGGCAGTGTGTGTGTGTGTGTGTGTGTGTGAACTACTCTCCCTCCCCCCCCCTAAATATGTAAACAAATACAAGTTCCCCCTCTCACGTATAAACTTTCATTCATATCTCTCTCTCTCTCTCTCTCTCTCTCTCTCTCTCTCTCTCTCTCTCTCTCGTCACCTCCCCGCCTCACCACAATTACTCTTCCTAGTTGTTATTGCTGAATCGATTTCCGCTACATGTGTCAAAGTTTCCGAACATCCGCCATAGTGTTGTGGTTGTGGTGGTGGTTGTTTATGGTTGTTGTTGTTATTACTGAAGATATATAACAGTAAATAAAACAGAAATACAACCCCCACCCCCCTCCCATCAACGGTAAAACAACAGAGATACAACGTCACAAAAGATATAAATAGAGACCTGAATCTTCTTCAAAAAAAACATTTCCTACTCACCTGGAAGCCCGACCAGATCTCATTAGTTGCCGTGGTTGAGTGTACATACATCTCACCATCACTATAAGTCGTCAGTTAGTTCCATCATTTGGTGGATCTTCGGTGACGGGCCGCCATCAACGCCTACCACTCTTGTTTGTCGAGTTTTTGTGCAATAAATTCGGTCATTTCTTCAATAATGCGGGAGGGAAATCCAATCTGCTGGTGGGAATTATATTTGAGTTAGAATCTCTGGAGGGAGACTGGTGGTAGAGGAGAGGGAGGAAGGGGGAAGAACAAGGGAGAAAAGGGAGACTGGTGGTAGAGGAGAGGGAGGAAGGGGGAAGAACAAGGGAGAAAAGGGAGGTTGGGGGAGAAGAGGAGGAGGAGGAAGAAGGGAAAAAAGGGAAGAACGTAGAAAGAGGAGGAGGAAGAATAGTATCGGTAGTGGTGGTAGTAGTTGTGGTAGGAGGAGGAGGAGGAGGGAGGAAGTAGGAAAAACAGAAGAGGAAGGAGGAGAGGGAAGAAGATAGGGAGGAGGAGGAGGGGATAATTGAGTACAGGTCACGGCCTTGACCTCTGCTTCTCCTCGTCTCTGTTGTCTTTCCATATGTTAAATTGGCTTCTTCTTACTTACGATTCACCTCTCTCTCTCTCTCTCTCTCTCTCTCTCTCTCTCTCTCTCTCCTCACCCTTCTTTCACCCCTCTATCTTCCCTCACCTCTCACCCTCCCCTCACCCCTCACTCTACCCTCACCCCTCCTCTCTCTCTCATTAATGATTCAAGATGAGTTTAATAATGATATACCAGTGAATTACCTCAGTCATTAGCTAGCTGGCTGGGTCATTAGGGACTAACTATGTTAAACTCATCACCATAATTGATGTCACAGGCTTATTAAGTAAGAAAGTAACCCCATTATAATAAGAGGCTATTATTATTTTTTGTCCCTTATTTTTCGTTTATTTTGTTTGTTTATTTATTTTATATCGAGGCTTCAGTGTGTCGTGTTCGAGGCTTCAGTGTGTCGTGAAGCCTCTCAAAACTCCTGGGTGACGTCTCCAACACTCCTCCAACTCCACCACTCACTCCAACACTCCCGCACCACCTCCTTCTCTTCCTCAACTTTCCTCCACCTTTCCTCCTTCAAATTCTCCTCCTCCTCAGCACGCTAAAACACGACAGAAAATCAACGTAAAATTACCATCTTCCGTGTAGTAATTTTCAGGATCCCACGAGACCTACCACCATTACTACCACAACTACCACCATTACTACCACAACTACCACCATTACTACCACTGCTACCACCATTACTACCACAACTACCACCAATACTACCACTGCTACCACCATTACTACCACAACTACCACCATTGCTACCACAACTACCACCATTACCATCACAATTACCACCATTACTACCACAACTACCACCATTACTACCACAACTACCACCATTACTACCACAACTACCACCATTGCTACTACAACTACCACCATTACCACCACAATTACCACCATTACTACCACAACTACCACCATTACTACCACAACTACTACCACCAACACCACAACCACCGCCACCACTAAACCCATAGGGACTCGTTTCTCGCCCCGGCCACAGCTCTCCCCCCCCCCCCCCCTGGTCGTTGTGGTGATTCGACTCAACTAAGGTCGTTTTCCTCTTCCCTGGGACCCATTCCTCCTCCCCTGGGTGTCGTACCTCCCTCCCTCCATGACAACTCTATTCCTTACCTCAGGAGTCAGTCGTTCTAGGGTCGTTGCTACATGGACGACTTTTTTCTCTCTTGGTAGTCGTTTTAAGGTTGTTTTAAAGAGTAATATTAGATTTGAAGGGGTTGTTTTCACTTGGTTAATGACAAGTGTGTTTTTCTGAGGTCGTAGTTTAGTCGTACTTGGTTGTGGGGTCGTGATTAAGGTGTGTGTGTATGTGAGAGAGAGTTGATATCTTTAATGGAAAGTGACATTCCACTATCATCATCATCATCACCACCACTACTATCATCATCATCACTATCACCACTATCATCATCATCACCACCACTATCATCATCATCACCACCACTATCATCACCACCACTATCATCATCATCACTATCATCATCATCATCTTCACCACCACTATCATCATCACCACTATCATCATCATTATCATCATCATCATCACCACCACCACCACTATCATCATCATCACTATCATCATCATCACCCCCACCACTATCATCATCATCATCACCACCACTATCATCATTATCATCATCACTATCATCATCATCACTATCATCATCATCACTATCATCATCATCACCACCACTATCATCATCATCATCATCATCATCACCACTATCATCATCATCACCACCACTATCATCATCATCACCATCACCATCACCACCACCACTATCATCATCAACACCACCACTATCATCATCAACACCACCACTATCATCATCATCATCACCACTATCATCATCATCATCACCACCACTATCATCATCATCACCACCACTATCATCATCATCATCACCACCACTATCATCATCATCATCATCACCACCACTATCATTATCATCATCATCACCACCACTATCATCATCATCATCATCATCACATCATCATCATCATCATCATCATCATCACTATCATCATCATCACCACCACTATCATCATCATCATCATCACCACCACTATCATCATCATCATCATCATCATCACTATCATCATCATCATCATCACATCATCATCATCACCACCACTATCATCATCATCATCATCATCATCACCACCACTCATCATCATCATCACCACCACTATCATCATCATCATCATCATCATCACTATCATCATCATCATCATCACCACCACTATCATCATCATCATCATCACCACCACCACTATCATCATCATCATCATCATCATCATCATCACCACTATCATCATCATCACCACCACTATCATCATCATCATCACCACCATCATCATCATCACCACCACTATCATCATCATCATCATCATCATCACTATCATCATCATCACCACCACTATCATCATCATCACCACCACTATCATCATCATCATCATCATCATCACTATCATCATCAACACCACCACTATCATCATCATCACCACCACTATCATCATCATCATCATCACTATCATCATCATCATCATCACCACCACTATCAGCATCATCACCACCACTATCATCATCACTATCATCATCATCATCATCACCACCACTATCATCATCATCATCATCATCATCACTATCATCATCATCACCACCACTATCATCATCATCATCATCACCACCACTATCATCATCATCATCATCATCATCACTATCATCATCAACACCACCACTATCATCATCATCACCACCACTATCATCATCATCATCATCATCATCACTATCATCATCATCATCATCATCATCACCACCACTATCATCATCATCATCATCATCATCACTATCATCATCATCATCATCATCATCATCATCATCATCACCACCAATATCATCATCATCATCATCATCATCACTATCATCATCATCATCATCACCACCACTATCATCATCATCATCATCACCACCACCACTATCATCATCATCACCACTATCATCATCATCACCACCACTATCATCATCATCATCATCACTATCATCATCATCATCACCACCACTATCATCATCATCATCATCACTATCATCATCATCATCATCATCATCATCACCACCACTATCATCATCATCATCACTATCATCATCATCATCATCACAAACACATCCAATATATACACATATCACTAAGCTGACGATAAAATAATAAAAAAATATATATATAAAAACCTTGATGAAGGAATGCCCTATTTTGTTTAGTTAATTACAAGTTATATTTGACTAGTTAATTGCAGTTTGACCAACAAGCGCTGCGGGTCACACCACTCATGACCTCTCCTGACAGTGTTGACCCAACCCGCCCACCACCACTACTGACCAACACATGTAAACACTGTCCTATATATATCCTCAAATACGGCCTCCTGATTGGTTATGTGACTTAGTGGGGATAGACGTCTCAGCCAATGAACGCTCGTCTGGTTAAAGGAGAGCATTATGGGAAGGAAACGTCTCGGCCTTTGATTGGTTGATTGTTGGTAAGGTGTGTTATTATTTTTTTACGAGATTATTAATAAAATTTACTCTCTAAAACGATTCAATTATCAGAGGCTAATTATTGTGTGTGTGTGTGTGTTTTTTGACGAGAGTTTCCAAAAGAAATTGTATTCTAAGACAATGTAATTACCTGAGACTAGAGTGTAACAGCAGTGTCACCTCTTCCTTCTCTTCCTTCTCCATCCTCTCACTTCCCTCCCACCCCCTCTTCCCCCCTCCCACCCCCTCCTCCCCCCCCTCCCCCACCTCTCCTATAGACACTGCCTGGTAATTTGGCGTGACCTCCCAGGTGAAAGAAACTCGTCCAAAGTTCTCTCTTGCTGACGAAAGTTTGCAGCCCGGTATTCTCCTCCCACCACCCGGGGACCTCCATAGAAAATTGCCTGGAGGAGGGGAGGAAGGAGGGGGGAGGTGGTGAGGAAGGAGGGGGAGGTGGTGAGGAAGGAGGGGGAGGTGGTGAGGAAGGAGGGGAGGTGGTGAGGAAGGAGGGGAGGTGGTGAGGAGGGGAGGTATAGAGAAGGAGGGTAAGTGTTGATGAATGAAGGGAGGAGGGTAGGAGAGGAGGAGGGAGAGAGAAGGGTAGGGGAGGAGGAGGGAGAAAGGGAGGGTAGGAGTGGAGGGAGGGAGGGGGATAGGAGTGGAGGGAGGGAGGGGGATAGGAGTGGAGGGAGGGTAGGAGAGGGGGAAGGTGGAAGAGAAGGTAGGACTTTGAAACCTAATTTATGCACCAGAAGAAGAAGTTGGCCAAGTTAAAGAGATTTAGAAACCTTTTATAGGGGTTCAAGGTGTCTCTAGATTCCTCGAGTGAAGATTAAAAAACCCTAATATGTTCTTACTATCATCAACACACTTAGAAACCTCCAAGACTAATTTAGAAAACATTTAGAAACCCCCAAGACTAATTTAGAGAACATTTAGAAACCTCCAAGACTAATTTAGAGAACATTTAGAAACCCCCAAGACTAAATTAGAAAACAAACAAAAACTAATTAGCTCTTTTTTGTACCTGGGAATCTGTAGTGAAAAACATCTTAATGATAATGCAAGAGGTTAAGGTGGTACAGGTATCTTAATTAGTGAGTTAATTAAACCGCCTTTACCTGTCGTGTAGCAGACTGTTGCACTAAGGTTGTGTGGGATGCTTACCTGGTGATTATCTCTCTCTCTCTCTCTCTCTCTCTCTCTCTCTCTCTCTCTCTCATCACCTGGTATTTCAGCTCCAGGACTCGGCGTCATGAAAACAGACGCCTGGCAGGTCACAGTAATTAGTGCTCACCTGACGACACCTTATTATTATTATTATTATTATTATTATTATTATTATTATTATTATTATAAACCTCACTATTCTCCCACACTCCCCTACCCTCCCCTTCCCCCCCTCCTCCCTTCCCCCTCTCACCCTACCTCTCTCATCTCCCCCTCCCTCCTCTCCCTTCCTCTACTTATCCTCCCCCTACCCTTCCTCTCACAACTGATGAACCTCCCTCCTCACCCCTTCCCCCCTCCCCCCTTCCCCTCCCCTCCCCTTCCCCCCCCTCCCCCCCTTCAGCGTGCCCCATGTCCGTTCTTTCGGGGTTATTGATTATGCTTAGTCATTATCGCTGTCAACTGTGATGGGATGAACGGCCGGAGCTTCTCATTATCTTCCTTCCTTCTTCCTTCTTCTTGATCCTTCTTCCTTCCTTCTTCCTTCCTTCCTTCCTTCTTCCTTCTCTCTCCTTCCTTCTTGTTGTCTTTCTGTTTCTTCTTCTTCATCTTCCTTCCTCTTTTATCCTTCTCTTCCTTCTTTCTCCTTCCTGTTCCTTCTTCATCTTCCTTCTACCGCTGCTTCTTGCCTTTCCTTTTCTTCCTTTCTATTCCTTCTTCTTCCTCTTCTTTCCTCATCGTCCCATTCCTCCTTACATTCCTTCTCCCATCCCTTTCTCACCACTCCCTCCCTCCACTCCCTCCCTCCCTCCCTCCCTCCCTCCCTCCTCCCTCCCCCCTCCCTCCCTCCCTCCCTCCCTCCGGCTCATGGTTAATATTGACATTAATTGAAACAGGAAAAAATATATAAAAACATTTAAACATTTTTTATTATGAATCAAAAATTAAAAATGTATAATGTTTGATTTACAAGGGAGAGAATTTTATAGTCTGACCTGAAGGACCAAAAGTACTCTAGTTATTTATATATTCATAGGTACGTTTGTAAGTATTTTTATTAGTTGGTTTAATAATAAGACACACATATAACACACATACAAACACACACACACACACACACACACACTATAATTCGTAAAGGTGTGTCCCGGTGTCAACGCCACGTACCGTCAGTAGCGACAGAAAGATTAATGTGACGCCCTCCCGCACCTGCCGTCACCCTCCCGCACCTGCCGTCACCCTCCCGCACCGTCACCCTCCCGCACCGTCACCCTCCCGCACCTGCCGTCACCCTCCCGCACCTGCCGTCACCCTCCCGCACCTGCCGTCAGCCCTCCCGCACCGTCACCCTCCCGCACCTGCCGTCACCCTCCCGCACCTGCCGTCACCCTCCCGCACCGTCACCTTCCCGCACCGTCACCCTCCCGCACCTGCCGTCACCCTCCCGCACCTGCCGTCAGCCTTCCCGCACCGTCACCCTCCCGCACCTGCCGTCACCCTCCCGCACCGTCACCCTCCCGCACCGTCACCCTCCCGCACCGTCACCCTCCCGCACCTGCCGTCACCCTCCCGCACCTGCCGTCAGCCTTCCCGCACCGTCACCCTCCCGCACCTGCCGTCACCCTCCCGCACCGTCACCCTCCCGCACCGTCACCCTCCCGCACCTGCCGTCACCCTCCCGCACCTGCCGTCACCCTCCCGCACCTGCCGTCACCAAGTATCTAGAAAATATGAAAGTTGTTGAGATGTGTACTCTGAGTATGTATGTATGTATGTATGTATGTATGTGTGTGTGAGTGTTGGTGTTTGTGGGTGGATGTGAATGGCCATTTGGGTGGGTGTGGGCGGGGTTGAGGATATGCAAACTGGAAGTGGATGGGCGGATGGGTGGGTCAGTATAGGGGTGAGGTTGGGTGGGTGGGTGGGCGGCCATACACCCAAATTACCGAGGAGGGGACGGAGCTTATCTGAAGAGCCAACAAACTCGAGAGAGAGAGAGAGAGAGAGAGAGAGAGAGAGAGAGAGAGAGAGAATATTACCAATCATTATTTAGCTAACCATCCGGCACTGTACACAAGAGGTCACGCAACACACACACACACACACATGATGACTCCAGTGGTTTTAATTCAGCCGGTAATTGATCGCCGGACCATTACATCGTTGGTAAACTTTCCTCAGTACTCTCTCTCTCTCTCTCTCTCTCTCTCTCTCTCTCTCTCTCTACCTGGGAGGGAAGATAGGGAGGACAGAAGGACAGGTAGGGAGGACAGGGAGGGGAGGTAGGGAGGACAGGAAAGGAAAGTAGGGAGGACAGGGAGGGGAGGTAGGGAGGACAGGGAAGGAAGGTAGGGAGGACAGGGAGGGGAGGTAGGGAGGACAGGAAAGGAAAGTAGGGAGGACAGGGAGGGGAGGTAGGGAGGACAGGAAAGGAAGGTAGGGAGGACAGGGAGAGGAGGTAGGGAGGACAAGGCTCTTACCTAACATAATATCGACCGGATCTATACACACGGCCTCAACCCCAGAATCTCTTCAACACTAAGAGAACACCTCCATCTGCCCCCTCCTCTCCCCTTTCCCTCACCTTCCCTTCACCCCCTCTCCCCCCTCCCTCACCTTCCCTTCACCCCCCTCCCTCCTCCCTCACCTTCCCTTCACCACCCCCCTCCCCCTTCCCTCACCTTCCCTTCACCCCCCTCCCCCTTCCCTCACCTTCCCTTCACCCCCCTCCCCCTTCCCTCACCTTCCCTTCACCCCCCTCCCTCCTCCCTCACCTTCCCTTCACCCCCCTCCCCCTTCCCTCACCTTCCCTTCACCCCCCTCCCCCTTCCCTCACCTTCCCTTCACCCCCCTCCCTCCTCCCTCACCTTCCCTTCACCCCCCTCCCTCCTCCCTCACCTTCCCTTCACCACCCCTCTCCCCCCTCCCTCACCTTCCCTTCACCCCCTCTCCCCCCTCCCTCACCTTCCCTTCACCCCCTCCCCCTTTCCCTCACCTTCCCTTCAACCCCCTCCCCCTTCCCTCACCTTCCCTTCACCCCCCTCCCTCCTCCCTCACCTTCCCTTCACCACCCCTCTCCCCCCTCCCTCACCTTCCCTTCACCCCCTCTCCCCCCTTCCTCACCTTCCCTTCACCCCCCCTCCCCCTTCCCTCACCTTCCCTTCACCCCCCCTTCCCCTTTACTGAGGCACAAAGCTAGTAGTCAAGATGGCGTCGATATGGCCCTGAGACTCTACCGTAACTAGTTTGACTGATTTTTTTGTTGTTTATGTTAGAAAGGAAACAAATAAAAATAAAATATCACACACTTCCCTCTTCTCTTTCTTCCTCCTTCACTTACTCATCCTTTCTCTATTTCTCTCTCATTATCTCATATTCTTCCTCTCTCTCTCTCTCTCTCTCTCTTCCACCCCTAAGTAGAGAGAATTACTTGAGAGAATTACCTCACAGGAAGAAAGAACAAGACTCATTTTTATCCATCTTCTTCAGTAAAGGTTGACAGAATATGAGAGAGAGAGAGAGAGAGAGAGAGAGAGAGAGAGAGAGAGAGAGAGAGAGAGAGAGAGAGACCTGAAAATTCCATCAAAGGCTTTATAGAGAATGTATTGAGCCTGAATGATGGAAGGAGGAAAGGAAGGATGGAAGGAAGAGAAGGAGGAAAGGAAGGAGGAAGGTAAGGAGAGGGAGGAAGGGAGGCACCCAGGTAAAGACGTGTCATCATTATCTGCCCACGTTAAGGTATTTTATATAGTGGAGACGTGTGTACCTGGTGGTGAGTTTATTAATACGTGTACACCTGTAGGTCATACCAGGTGAGTATCTATCTATCTATCTATTTATATATCTGTCTGTCTGTCTGTCTGTCTATCTATCTATAACCCTAGCAGGCATCGAACATCCTCCACACACACACACACACACACACACACACACACACACACACAGGCTTCTCATCAGACAAATTTCAGTGGGAACCAGTTCACTCTATGACCTATGACCTCAATTACCTGAGGTACTACCAATCAGGGGCGTCAGGGTGAAGACACGAGAGAGTTAGTGTGAGGGGTGGGTGTGGGGTGTGTGGGGGTGTGTGGTGGGGTGTGGGGGGAGGTGTATGTGGGGGGGGGGGGTAGGTTTGTGCTAAAAATCCAACCCAACAGCTAAAAACTGCAACCCAACAGCTAAAAACTTAAGCTACACCACCACACAGCCCCCAGACTCACGCTAAAAGACACTTATTCTCCTTTAATCAATAAGTAACCTCACCTGGGCGACTTTTAACTAATATATAACTTAACTAAGCTCAAAGCACCTACCAACCTACCTGTCTAGTTATTTTACCTGTACCAAGAAACAGTAATTACTCTCTAAGGTATGAGATGAAGAAGGTGGTGCTGGGGGGGGGGGGGGCGTTAGTGGTGGTGGTGGTGAGGGGGGTGGTGGTGGTGGTGGTGGTGGGGGGTTAGTGGTGGTGGTGAGGGGGGTAGTAGTGGTGGTGGTGAGGGGGGCAGTGGTGGTGATGGTGGGGAGTAGTGGTGGTGGTGGTGGTGAGGAGGGGGGCAGTGGTGGTGATGGTGAGGGGGGTGGGGGTGGTGGGGGGTAGTGGTGGGGGGGGGTTAGTGAACTGGGTTAATGAGAGGTTGGGTCAGGTACTGTAGTTTAATAAGGCGGATGGCTCTGAGTCCCTAACACCTCTGCGTCAGGTAGGTATTAAGGAACAGAGGTAGAGTCGTGAACACCTGTGCTTTAAGGGGGGGAGGGAGATTAAGGCAAGGAGGGAGAGAAGGAGAGAGAGAGAGAGAGAGAGAGAGAGAGAGAGGGGGGAGAGAAAGAGGGGAGGAGAGAAAGTCGACCGCCTCACCTGCGTTTCGTCTAACCGACTACCATCATCACCGTCCCCCCACCCCCAGCACCTGAATACGCCCAAATTGGAGATAAATTACGACGGTTAACTTACACGACAATGGTGGCTGAACTGTAAGAGAAATATGGATAAAGTTGTAAGGAATTAGAGCAAGATTGGAAGAGAAATTGTACATGAGCCATTAAGGAATTATGGCTCGTCTGTGAGAAGATTTTTTTTACCCTCTTGTTATTATGATGGATTGTTGATATGGAGGAGCCAGACCCCTCTCCCCCCTTCCTCTTCACCTCCCCATTTTACCCCCTCCCTCACTACCTCACTCTACCCCCTCCAGCTGTGTGATGGTGTGTTCTGAGGCAGTCACGCTACACCTACCACCACCCCTACCATCACCCCTACCACCACCCCTACCACCACCCCTACCATCACACCTACCGCCACCACCACTACTACCACCCCTACCATCACCCCTACCACCACCCCTACCGCCACCACCACTACTACCACCCCTACCACCACCCCTACCACTACCCCTACCACCACCCTTACCATCACCCCTACCACCGCCACTACCACCACCCCTACCATCACCCCTACCATCACCCCTACCACCACCCCTACCATCACCCCTACCATCACCCCTACCACCACCCCTACTACCACCCCTACCACCACCATCCCTACTACCACCCCTACCACCACCCCTACCACTACCACTACCCCTACCACCACCCCTACCACCACCCCTACCACCACCCCTACTACCACCCCTACCACCACCATCCCTACTACCACCCCTACCACCACCCCTACCATAAAACAATAGCGATTTAGCCTGTAATTTTCGCTCTTTTTTTAATTTTTCAACTTTTACACCTTCCAATTCCCATTAATTCTTCCATTTCCATAACAAAGGAAGAGGAAGAAGGATGGGAGGAAGAGGAGGCAAGAAAGAAGGATGGAGGAGCTAGAAAAGTGAGATGGAAGTGAGGGAGGAGGTAATGGGGGAGTTAGAATGAGGGAGGGAGGTAGAGTGAGGGAGAGGTAAAGTGAGGGAGGTAGAGTGAGGGAGAGGTAGAGTGAGGGAGGTAGAGTGAGGGAGAGGTAGAGTGAGGGAGGTAGAGAGGTAGGGAGTGGGGGTTTGTTAGATAGGCAGGACACGTATCCACCTCAAAGGTTGGCTTTTACCGGGCGTCGGGAAGGGGGGGGGGAGGTGGCAGGTAGGCAAGGGGAGAGTGAGGGAAGGTAGGAGAGGGGAGGGGGGGGAAGGGGAGGGGGGACGCGTCACGACAATACCTGTGGCATTTAACAAAGAATTGGAAAGAAAAAAAAAAGAATAATAAAACTGTAAGAAAAGAAAGAAATTGACAGAATATAATAAAATACAAGAATGATTTTGTGTCGTTATTCTATTTTTGATTTTTAATTGACTGATAAATGGAAAAAATTAAAAATATAAAGAATGAATGAGATAATAATTGTAACAATACGTAAAAATAAGGATTAAGATATAAAATAAATAATAAGAATGTGAAGTAAAATGAATAACTTGTGGAAATGAAAAAAAAAATGGGAAAAATTGATAGTTTTTTTTCACTTTAGTCGAGCACACGATAGGTGGTCGACCTGCACACGCCTCCCTACACGGACACGGACACGGACACGGACATAAACACGAACACAGATACGGACATGTAGGTACTTGTTCGTAGAGATAATTAAAGATAATGAGAAATATATTTATTCTTATAATTATCGGAGGGTAACTTGATAATTATCCAGGCTTGTTAATTACCCGGGATATTTTAACATTATCCGGGGTTAATGATCTATTATCCCAGGGTAAATTTAACATCTGGAATACTTTAACATTATCCAGGTTAATTATCCAAGGTTAATTTCTGAGGGTGAGCTCGAGCCAGGTGACACTCAGGTGGTAATTAAATTATTCCTCACCTTCAGGTAACGTCAACAACTTTTAACTTGTGATCGTAATGCTGACAGACAGGTGGGGGGAGGGGGTGGGGGGGGGGGGAATAGGAAGGGTGATGATGAAGAGGAGGTTGTAGTGGTGGTGATGTGGTCTCTCTCTCTCTCTCTCTCTCTCTCTCTCTCTCTCTCTCTCTCTCTCTCTCTCTCTCTCTCTCTCTCTCTTTGTATTTTTAGCTTCATAAGTGTAAAATAAATAAAATTATCCTCGTTCACGGACACTAACCCCCCCCCCCCTCCCTCCCCCTACAGTGGCTTGTTCTACGGTGACAGTGTCGAGGTGTCAGGCGGCACTGAGGACGTTGGTTCAGTTCCCATGGTTCCAGCCAACTTGTCTCTGTAAGGAACCAAGACTCGACCCACAGTGTAATATCTTCAGGGACCTCGTCTTCGACCACCCCTGCGTCTTCGTCACCAGGAGAGGTAAGGTGTGTGTGTGTGTGTGTGTGTAAACAATGCAATTAATGTCTACCACAACGCCTGGGTGTCACAAGATAAGAACATAAGAACATAAGAATGGAGGAAACTGCAGCGGGCCTATTGGCCCATACTGGGCAGTCCCGTTTACACCCAACCCCTATTGCTCATATGAGCATCCAACCTATGTTTGAAGCAATTCAGCGTATTCGAGTTAATGATGATATTTGGTAACTTGTTCCATTCATCCACTACTCTGTTTCCAAACCAGTGTTTACCTATTTCACGCCTAAATCTAAATTTGTCCAGTTTAAAACTATTGTTACGAGTTCGCTCCTGGTTGGATAATTTGAGTACCTTTGTAATGTCCCCTTTGTTTAGCCCTGCCTTCCACTTATACACCTCTATCAGGTCGCCCCTCGCTCTACGCCTCTCGAGGGAGTGTAAACTAAGATGCTTTAACCTGTCTCTATACTCAAGGTTCCTAATGCCCGGGATTAGTCTTGTCATTCTCCTCTGAATTCTTTCCGATGATTCTATATCCATTCTGTAATACGGTGACCAGAACTGAACTGAGTAATCCAGGTGTGGTCTCACAAGAGCAAGATACAGTTTTAGGATGACCTCGCTAGTCTTGTAACTAACACTCCTTTGTATGAACCCAAGTACTTTATTAGCCTTGTTACGAGCAAAAACACATTGTTTACTTGGCTTAAGGAGGAGGAGATTGAAGCAACTTAGATAAAAGAGAACTAGTGTAATTATCTTCCTTAAGAGTGTATTGAATAACTTGCTTGAGGGAAGATGAAGGGAAAGGAGAGAAGAGGGACCATTTTCTCACGAGGAAGGAGAGGAAAGAAGATAGGGAGGGAAAGAAAGAATAAGGGAAGGGGAAGAAGAGATAGAGAGAGAGAGAGGAGGGAGGACGTAAGAAGGGAGAGATGAGAGGGAACATAAGAAAAGAGAGAAAGGGAAAGAAGAAGAAACGACAGAAGTGGTAGAATGGGGGAATGGAAAGAGATTAAAGGGGGAAAGGGGTAGGCAAGAGGGGAGAGGGGGGGGGGGGTACCACCTGACACCGCTTCTCTCTAGTGATGACCAAACTAAATCACTCATTATGTAAATCAGCGAACAATATGAACTCATCAGTGTGTCTGGTGCCTGAAGGACCTGCTCGTCCCGCTGTAGGGGGTGTGGGGAGGGGTGTAGGGGTGTGGGAAGGGGTGTAGGGGGTGTGGGGAGGGGTGTGGAGGTGTGGGGAGGGGTGTAGGGGTGTGGGAAGGGGTGTAGGGGGTGTGGGGAGGGGTGTAGGGGTGTGGGGAGGGGTGTAGGGGTGTGGGGAGGTGTAGGGGGTGTGGGGAGGGGTGTGGGGGTGTGGGGAGGGGTGTAGGGGTGTGGGGTGGGGTGTAGGGGTGTGGTGATGTATGTATGTATGTGTGTATATGTGTGTACTAATAGCTGATTGGTTCAAAGAAAATTTAAACTAAATGTGTTCACAATTGGTAAACAGATCTGTTATTATCTAAAATAATGTTAAATATCTCGACTATCAAAATGCAAATGATTTCAAGGCATTAACACTTCAGAGAGGATGTTAGAAAATTTTAAATATTTATTATAAAAGGGGGGGGGGCGGAGTATGACGGTCAGGGGAACCAATCAGCTATTTGTAGGGGCGGGGCTTATGGGCCAGGTTAGTGTGGAATGGCTTTAGTGATGTAACTATGTAGACAAAATACATAAAACCCAGCTACATGTATACCAAGCCTATGTATACCTTCTAATACATAGAAAAGAATGTATAGAGATGTGTTGATACATGACCCACTGTGTGTACAAGGATATACATAATGTACTAAGGGGGAAGAATTCTTTGTTGACATACACTTGTACCTCTGAGTAAAAGATCTAGTCTCAAAAAGTCTCTCTCACTATCTCTCTCAGTCTCTTTAATGTCTCACTATCTCTCTCAGTCTCTTTAATGTCTCAAAAATACCTGTGGTAATTGTCTTGTTTATTGTTTACAAAGAAAGAAAGAAAGAACGAACTTATAGACAGTGAAATTCTCCTCTGAGTGAAGATGGAAGTTATGACACGAACAACACGACCCTCTGCAGATATACCTTGAGAGAGAGAGAGAGAGAGAGAGAGAGGGGGGGGGGATACTGAGAGATAAAAATACTGAAAGAGGCAAAGAGAGAGAGAGAGAGAGAGAGAGAGAGAGAGAGAGAGAGAGAGAGAGAGAGAGAGAACAGGACGTCAGAAAATAGGAAAATCGTCTTGAGAGCAACTTAAAGAAACGTATATATTGTATGTATGTATGTATGTATGTATGTATGTATGTATGTCAGCATTATCATCACAAACTCCCTCTATTTCATCAGTATATAAACATTACAGTGAACCCGTTTTTTTTTTCTTTCATTATATACGTATGATAATAAACTCCTTGAAAAACAACAAAGTCAATTTTCTTTACACGTTGGGTAAGACAGAAAGAAGGAGGGAAAAAAATGAAAGAACTAAAGCTAGAAACAGTTTATTTTCGTTTATTTATCCACTAATACTTATAAATAAAAGCCACACAATTTAAAACAATATTTTTTTTTTTTTTTTTTTTTTTTTTTTTTTTTCCGTCGGAGGTTTGAAGTCGTCAGATGCAGCCAGACACGCCACACCAACAGCGGATTAAGTCGAATTTATCTCTCAAGAACGATGACTGTCTGCAGGAGAAACTGTCAGCTGAGGGAGGGAGGGAGGGATTGTCTGGTGTGTGTGTGTGTGACTGATAGCTGATGGAGAGGGTTGCTTGTGGTGGTGATAATGCTGACATAATCCTTCCAGTTTTTATATTATTTTTAGTATCATAGTTTTACCTTAATATTCCGTTTTCTTTGATGTTGTTCACGGCTGAAGGCATTACATATGTCGTAAGAATGTCTACTCGTGTCATTTGTGAATTAGAACATCAGTGTGTATAGTTATTTTATTTTTGTATTCTTCTACTGATAATAATACTGATTGTAATAATAATCGTAGTTGTAATTGTAAAGTCTGATTGTATTACACCTGTAAGTCCCAGGTAGGGTATGTCATTAGTGGGGTGATTGTATTTATTTTATTGTTGTGTTGAATTCAGGTGTCTTAAAGAGATCCCCAGGTGCCTCTCCCACGCTCTTACACGCTCTCCTGCACCACTCGCACACTCCTACACACTCCCCCACGCTTTCCTAGACCCTCTCACACTCCTACACACCCTCTCACACTCCTACACACCCTCTCACACTCCTACACACCCTCTCACACTCCTACACACCCTCTCACACTCCTACACACTCCCCCACGCTTTCCTAGACCCTCTCACTCTCCCACACGCGCCACTTAAACGTTGTCAGCAGCCATCTGTATATTAACCACACATACACACACACACATACGTACGTCTATAACCCAGAGAGCAGGAACACCCACCCACATCTGACACTAAAAAAAAAACCCATGTTATTATCCCCCAGTGAGTCGACGAGGCACCACACTCCCCCCTCCCACAGACGTAAAGACCCCCCCTCACCCCACCCCCACACACCCACACACAGTCTCTCCACACTTGAAAGGGATCCTATCTGGCGCTTAAATCATTCGCCTGCTTGTGTAATTCAGTCATAGTTGTGGACTTGTCCATTTGGATTCAATAATTTGAATATTAGACTTCAAAGGCTTGGGGTCCCAGGGCCTTTCAAGCGACGCTCTTAATCTTCTGTCGGCCACTGTGTGTGTGTGTGTGTGTGTGTGGAATGTAAACTGACCTTTCTATTTACTTGTTCCTTCACCATACCTCTGAGTGTGAGGCAGTTTATGAGGAAGAAAAGGTCTCTGAGTGTGGTGTCAACATCGAGCTTCAAGGAAAATTCTCATAAGCTTTTGTTTTTAAACTTTTCACACACACACACACACACACACACACACACACATTATTTCTCAACTGGAAGAAATAGTTAGAGAGAGAGAGAGAGAGAGAGAGAGAGAGAGAGAGAGAGAGAGAGAGAGAGTATAATTATGTGGGTGTGGGGGGAGGGTGTGGGTGGGAGGGGGTGGGGGATGGGTGGGTAGCAGATTAACAAGGACATATTGTGGAGAGGAAAAGTGAAGAGAGACACACACAAGAGAGCGTACACTGCTGCCCACACAATATAACAGCGAGGTATTGTCTGCCAGGGGGTGATGGTGACAGTGAGAGGAGGGGGAGGGGAGGTGAGAGGGGGGAAGAGGGGGAGACTGGGTTGGGGAGGTGGAGGAGAGAGGGAAAGTGAGAGAGGGAGTGTCAGTGAGAGGGAAGAGGGGTTGGAGATGGCGTGGAGGAGGTGACAGTGAGTAGGGGGAGAGGGGGGTGAGGAGGTGGAAGAGGGAGTGACAGTGAGTGACGGTGGAGGGGTGGAGGAAGGAGGAAGAAGAGGAGAAATGAAGAGGGAAGAAGGAAGGGAGGGAGGGAGAGGGGGCAGAAAAAAGATGAGGCTACGGTTAACAAATTTATTGACAAAGCTTGGAGTACAGTCAGCAATTCGCGGATGAGGGATCTCGGGTGGTAGTAGGTGCCGGAGTATGTGTGTGTTTTATGATGACGTGTTCTCCTCCTCCCTGCAGAAGTGGACATGCACCCTCTGAAACACATCCCTACCTGTGGAGAAGCTGCTGAGATCTGCAGAGATAACCCTTGGTGTAAACAGAGGTTGGATATGTTCCGTAGTACCTGCAAGTTCCGTGATGGTCATTGCCGTAATCCAGACAGGTGAGTGATATGTTCCGTATTACCTGGATTATTTACCTTAATTACCATTTACCTAATATTACTGTCTTATGGCTAATTATTAGACATTATCCTTCCATAGTGATCCAGTGTTGCCAACTCATCTTTACAGAGACACCTTACTGCATCAAATGACTTGTCTCAACCTCCCACTAACTACACACTTTAATACTAATAAATTCTCAGTATCTCAAAAAATAAAATCCCAGCGTATAATACAACCAACTTACTCCGTTACTGATATTCATGGTAATTTGAATTTAAATATGTATGAAGTAGAAGTGTATATATATATATAAATTAATGTATATATATATTCTTACTCTTTCCAAGCTTAGTGTGAACTGCATTAAGCGAGAGTGTTTTTATGATGCCTTTCTGACCCAAATGTGTTTTGGGGGGGGGGGGGGGGGGGGGGGGGGAAGGCGCAACTAAGTGTGTGTGTTAGTGGTACGCGAGTTTTCCATAAAGGATAAGTAGTTTAGAGTCGTTTAATTTAATTGTATATGAAAGGTTATAATGCCCACACACACACACACACACACACACACACACACAAATAAATCACTCCTCACCAACGACCTTCATTCTCAAAACAACTTCACTACAACAAAACAATCTCACTAACACGAGGAACATCACTGCGTGGCGTTCTTCTTTATGTGTACATTGAGTTGAAGTTTGTGATCTGATGTTGGTGAAGTTCTGTAGTCCCGGGGCTGATGTTATTGTGGGGCTGAAGTTGTGATCGGTACTTGGGGGCTGGAGGTGTGTGTGTGTGTGTGTGTGTCCTCTCTCTCACCTCCACACATTACCTCCACACATTACCTCTAACGTCAGTGAGTAACGGAGGCCAGCACCACACTAATGAGCGCGTCCATATCACACCTGTCCCTGTCACCTGCCTTTGTCACCTGTCTATATCACCTGTCTATGTCACCTGTCCGTGTTACTTGTCTTTGTTATTTGTCCGTGTGATTTTTGGTATAATTTGTTTGAGTGTGAGAGGGACAGACAGACAGACAGACAGACAGACAGACGTATACCGAGAAACGAGTAATATCCACGAGCAGTAAAAGAAAACTACCCAGAATAAGTTAGTTGTAAAATACTCACGTTGTATGTATGTATGTATGTATGTATGTATGTATGTATGTATGTTTACTATGAGTGCTAAAGTAAACCTACCAATTTCAACCTACCACAACCACAATAACTATTACACCAACAACAACAACAACCACAACAACCACAACAAACTCTACCCAGGAGCTGCTCACACCTCGTCAGTATAGGAAGCAAGTGTCTGGGACTATGTCGTGTGGATCTAAGGAAGGAGTTTCTACCGAGGCATTGAGGCAGATAGAAGGAGTGAGAGGCAGGGAGAGTTAAGTGAGAGGGAGGGAGGGGTAAAGTGACCCAGGGAGAGTTAAGTGAGAGGGAGGGAGGGGTAAAGTGACCCAGGGAGAGTTAAATGAGAGGGAGGGAGGGGTAAAGTGACCCAGGGAGAGTTAGGTGAGAGGGAGGGAGGGAGGGGTAAAGTGACTCAGGGAGAGTTAAGTGAGAGGGAGGGAGGGGTAAAGTGACCCAGGGAGAGTTAGGGAGAGGGAGAAAAACTCAGGGAGAACCAGAGAGAAGGGAGCTTTTATACTTGCGATTACACATTGTTTTTTCTATCCACTCAGTTGGATTGGCTGTGTGGATTCATCACGAACGACAACATTGTCATCTTTTGTCTGTGTGTGTGTGTGTGTGTGTGTGTGTGTGTGTTTGTTTGTTTGTTTGTGTATATACTGGGTAGGGGTTGGTGGCTGGGTAGGAGCATCTATAGACGAGTTCTTTGATAGGGAAAGTGACTTGGGAGGTTCTCTTGTGAGGATTTAGTCTTTTGTGAACGTGATTGTGAGAGAGAGAGAGACATTCTTTGGGAGGAGGAATTATTTTAAAACAAATGAACATCAAAGGTGTTTTGTGTGTGTGTGTGTGTGTGTGTGTGTGTGTGTGTGTGTGTGTGTGTGTACAATAACTATTAAACCCGACAGTACATAAAAAAAAAACACATTGCAGATTCATTTTATTATCATCATTTAAATATTTTAATCACTGATAAATATTCCATGTCCACAAAATATTAAACTCACATATAAGAAAAAAATATGAAAGAAATAAAAATATGTTTCAATTAAGTAATGCGTCGGAACCATTTTAGTTAATAGGTGTGTGTTATAATTATTGAAAACTGTATCTATGTTGTGTAATGTTTATACTGTAGCTTATGTAATACAGTGTGAGGTACAGGTACAGTGTATGTGGTTCAGGTTGACTTAGTAATTACTGTACCTGGTAAACAAAGGTATGTTCATTAATTTTTTTTTAATTATTTTTTAATATTGTGTGTGTGTGTGTGTGTGTGTGTGTGTGTGGTTCGTGTACGTGTGTTTACCTGGAGGAAAGGACAGGTATCCCCAGGTGTACTTGAGGTGAGTAGCCATGTTATCTTGTAATATTTTCCACCTTAAGGAGACGAAAGGAAGGAACTTATTATCTGATCAGTATAATTTATTGGTGGTAGCAGTTGTGATGGTAGTAGTGATAGTGATGGTGGTAGTGGTGGTGGTGGTAATGGTGGTGATGGTGGCAGTGAGTTGGAATAAGTCTGTGCTCAAGGGTTAATGTTGGGTGAATTGGGATGATTAAATAAAGTGATCTGGGAGTGGCCATGAAGGACAAGGGCACCGCTTGACTAAGGGCCTGCTGCTGCCTGGTGAGGGAGGAACTGCCTGAAGGAGGAGCTGCCTGACGAAGGAGGAGCTGTCTGACGAAGGAGGAGCTGTCTGACGAAGGAGGAGCTGCCTGACGAAGGAGGAGCTGTCTGACGAAGGAGGAGCTGCCTGTCGAAGGAGGAGCTGCCTGACGAAGGAGGAACTGCCTGACGAAGGAGGAGCTGCCTGACGAAGGAGGAACTGTCTGACGAAGGAGGAGCTGCCTGACGAAGGAGGAACTGCCTGACAAAGGAGGAGCTGCCTGACGAAGGAGGAACTGCCTGACGAAGGAGGAGCTGCCTGACGAAGGAGCTGCTGCCTGACGAAGGAGGAGCTGCCTGTCGAAGTGGATACCGCCACTGACGAAGAAGAAGGCGACGCCAACACAGACACTCCACCACGCTCTTCCCCAAATTGTAAGACTTGGCCCTGATATATTACCCCGCCACCTTGTCATTTCCGGTGATAAGAAAACCTGCGTAATTCTCAAAGGCAAACTCCAGAGTCTTAGATTATAAACAGAAGAACACACAACATCTCTTTGACATGAAAATGACTTCATGGTCGACTGATGATGACATGACCCACGCACGTCTGTCTGGCTGAGGGACAAAGCACACACACACACACACACACACACACACACACACTCTCTCATTCTCCCTTGATGGTCACCCTCCCAGACCACGACCCCTGACCCACATACTACACCTCCTTCCCCCTGACCCACATACTACACTCCCTTCCCCCTGACCCACATACTACACTCCCTTCCCCCTGACCCACATACTACACCTCCTTCCCCCTGACCCACATACTACACTCCCTTCCCCCTGACCCACATACTACACTCCCTTCCCCCTGACCCACATACTACACCTCTTTCCCCCTGACCCACATACTTCAACCCCCTTCCCCCTGACCCACATACTACACCCCCTTCCCCTGACCCACATACTACACCCCCTTCCCCCTGACCCACATACTACACCCCCTTCCCCCTGACCCACATACTACACCCCCTTCCCCCTGACCCACATACGACGACACCTTCCCCCTGACCCACATACAACACCTCCTTCCCCCTGACCCACATACAACACCTCCTTCCCCCTGACCCACATACTACACATCCCCTTCCCCCTGACCCACATACAACACCTCCTTCCCCCTGACCCACATACTACACCCCCTTCCCCCTGACCCACATACTACACTCCCTTCCCCCTGACCCACATACTACACCTCCTTCCCCCTGACCCACATACTACACCTCCTTCCCCCTGACCCACATACTACACCCCCTTCCCCCTGACCCACATACTACACCTCCTTCCCCCTGACCCACATACTAAATAACTCCTTGTCAACGTTGAATAATTGATCTTATGAAAATACACAAAATTTCCTTTAAAAAAATGAAAGGGGTTTCTGTCTTTGCAAAACACGATCTAAGAAAAGAACGCCAGCATTGTATTCAACTTTTCCCCCAAAAGAAAGTTTTCCCCTCAGTATCGTGTCCTAACTTGAGGTCGTTCGGTAGTATTGGTGATAAAACCACAACAACGACAGAAGACATTGGTCGTACTTCCCCCCCCCCCCCCCCCCCCCCCCAAACATCCTTCATTTACCTGAGTGGGATCTGTCATTATGTTACCTGTCCTTGATGATGTGTGTGTGTGTGTGTGTGTGTGTGTGTGTGTGTGTAAGACTGTTTTTGGTCATTATTCTTATCACTCGTAAGACCTTCAGCTGATTACAAGACGTCAGAGATGAAATGGTTAATGAGTGTTTACCAGGTGTCATCGAGAGTGTTGTAGTAAATGATGTTGGCACTAATACCAGCATAATAAGGTTTGTTAGCACTCTTGAGGGCGTTGTAAGGCTAGAGACTCTGTGTGTGTGATAAAGACCGTCTTCTCTACCCCGCCTGGCAGGGAGGACTGTATGAAGTCGTGGCTGCAGCTGAGAGAGACGCCACTACTGGGGTGTATCTGTCCTGACGATCACGACAAGAAGTGTTCCCGCCTCTACTCCCTGGTGAACGAGAACCCGTGTGTGGGTGAGTCGCCTCCTCCAGTTATCACACGTCTTACCTTCCTGTTATCACGTCTTACTCTCTTCCTCTTCATAAGCTCTTTACTCTCTTACTCACCTAGCGTGTTATTTACCCTTTACTCTAACACAATCCTACTTATTGATGTTTCCAGGTCGCATTATAATTATACATGCCTATATATCTGTTTTATATGTTATTTCCAGGTTATAAGAGACAAGACTTCAAATATGAATCTCCTCAGGTAATATACGGGGAGAGATATAAGAAAACGTAATTTTATTCATGATTTCCTTACTATATAAGGAAAATTATAATGTATGGTTATTTCTACGCTATATTCATGTTCATTTTGTTTATACGGGACTTAAATTATTTTTTTGTTTTACCAAAAAAATATGGATTAATATTCCTCTTTCAGATTTTAAAGTGGAAAAAAACATAGTAAAACCTCCCTTTAACGGACCTCGAGCTAATGAATATAGTCTATTATATGGAGGTTTAACGGACTTCGATTTACCGGACTGTTTCCATCGATATAGTCCGTTATAGGAAGGTTTCATATTTAACCTCGATTTACCGGACTATTTTCACCCATATGGTCCGTTATAGGGAGGTTTCATATTTAACCTCGATTTACCGGACTATTTTCACCCATATGGTCCGTTATAGGGAGGTTTCATATTTAACCTCGATTTACCGGACTATTTTCACCCATATGGTCCGTTATAGGGAGGTTTCGTATATAACGGACCAGTACTGTCTCACATACTCAAATTCATACCAAGTTTTCGAAGTATTTTTTTTTAATAACTGAAAAATATTAATTAAGATTCTACAAAGTTCATTAGATAATTAAATAAAAGAAATATCCAAAATAACTCTACAGGTTAATTATGTTTGCAGGTTAATTAAGTGATATTCTACCTGAGGGGAACTTAACGATAGGAGTTAATTAGGCTTGTAGGTAATGAGGAACCACGGCGTACAGGTAGACGTATTTAGTAACAGATTAGTGATGATTGGGTGTGTGTGAGTGTGTGTGTGTGTGTGTGTGTGTGTGTGTGGAGATGAATATCTATGTGTGTGTCTGTCTCTTTGTCTGTAAGTATAGTGTGTGTGTGTGTAGACTCTCTCTCTCTCTCTCTCTCTCTCTCTCTCTCTCTCTCTCTCTCTCTCTCTCTCTCTCTCTCTCTCTCTTCTGAGGACTGATAAAAACAGATACCATAAATATAACAGCGTTTCACTTAGACCAATTCCGCGTCGCTGAGGAGAAAGTGAGAGTGAGTGAGAGGGAGTGAGTGACAGGGAGTGAGTGACAGGGAGTGAGTGGGAGGGAGTGAGTGAGAGGGAGTGAGTGAGAGGGAGTGAGTGGGAGGGAGTGAGTGAGAAGGAGTGAGTGGGAGGGAGTGAGTGAGAGGGAGTGAGTGGGAGGGAGTGAGTGAGAGGGAGTGAGTGAGAGGGAGTGAGTGAGAGGGAGTGAGTGGGAGGGAGTGAGTGAGAGGGAGTGAGTGAGAGGGACCAGGTGATTCATATACTAGATTCCAATCGTGATAATCTTTTCTAATCCCTCTGTAGTTTTATCATCATCATCATCGTCATCATCATCATCATCGTCATCGTCATCAACATCGTCATCATCATCATCATCATCACTATAACTCTTAATATCATTGTCACCATCAACATCATTATCATTATTAGTTTTTATTTTATTTTTTTTTTATAATTCTAATCACCAGAGTCAATGTAATTATTTTCATTTTAATTTTAATTATTATATATAAAGTTAATTAAACAGTGAAACCGCGGCACACCATAAATTGTCCATCTCACATATACATATTTTCAGTCATTCAAGGACATATATATATTTTATACTCTTGAGGAATTAATATTATATCGTGGGTTTTTTTCTTCATATGTTATATATTTTTTAAGATTAATTAGGAAAGGAGTTTTGTTATATTTTTTTTATGGATAATGTGATGTATGTGTGTGGGTGTGTGTGTGGGTGTGTGGGGGGGGGGGTGTGTGGGGGGGTGTGGGGGGGGGGGTGCTAAAGAGATAAGGAGAGATATAACTTCATAAGAGTGAAGTCTAAATTACAGGTGTGGCCGTCAGTACCTGGTGCCGCGGACAGGTAAATTAGAAGCTTGCGTCAGGTCGTAAATATATAGAACTATGCAACGTGTACTGCACCTCCTTCACCAGTCCTTCTTGGGATTAAATCAAAAGAAGAAAAAAGAAAATATAACTTGTTTTAGGGATCTGTTTCTCTTGTGGCGTAGAATAATAATTTTATATAGACATATATTCTATACACATACTGTCTATACACACACACACACACACACACACACGTAATATTACAAAAAAACTGATAGCAAACTTTCTACTGTAACATATATATATAACTCTGTGTAATGTTTAAAAACCCAACCAGAAAAAATATGCTTCTTTAAGTTCCATGTAGCCAGCCAGGGAAACTGACACATGTGAAAGCCTTGTGCTGTTGTTGTTGTACAGGTCCCCCATCCGTGTGAATATTGTGCGGTAAGTCTCTTCTTTAGCACAGGAGACCCTAGGTTACTTCACGCTCGCTTTATTCACAGATACTTATGTTACTTACGTACTTATTATGTGTTAGTCACTTAAAATTGTCTATGTGTGTATTTAAGTAGAGCCATACGTGTAACATGTGTTCGTAAGTAGGGCCATAAGTGTGTACAGTAACTTATCTCTTATTTTGCACTTTTTGAGTGTAGTGTGACTGTGTACTACGGTGCCTTAGTGTGTGTGTGTGTAGTGAGTGATGTAAGCTTCTTCATGTGTGTATATGTGCGTGTGTGTGTGTGTGTGTGTGTGTGTATCCCCCTCCCCCCTCGTGATGCAAATTCCTCTTGACTTTCATTATTATTTTTTTTTCCTTTCTCATCATTCGGTTTCACAAGTTTTATGGAGAAAAAAAATTAACAAATCTGTCATAGGTGTTGAACGATGGTATGTTAAGGTTCATTAATTTGTGGGTTTTTCATTTGTTTTTATTTTTCTTAACTCCTTAATGGCGGAGTTTGTAAAGTTTTGAAGTTATGATTTGAAAAAAATTACAAATGTTGAGTATTTTTTTTTGGGGGGGGGGAGGGGGGGAGGGGGGGGGTGGGGGGGCCTCGGGTAGAATGATGATTGAATGTGTATCTTCATATTTCTGACTCAAATTTATGTTGTTGTCTCAAATAAGCGAATTCATAATCTCGAATGCATATGCGTCTTACACACACACACACACACACACACACACACACACACACACACACACACACACACTGGCTCCCACGCAGGATAAATAAAAAAAAAAATATTGACCTACATGTTAACTATTGAGTGTTTACCATTTTTCTTCTCTGACAATTTGCATACTGTTGTGTTATATCCCCTCGTATATAATCTTCTGTTGCCCTGGGAGTTGACAAGAGAGAGATGGCACAAAACAAACTGATAAACGGTGTCAGTTTCCCGGATGTTGACAGTAAACAAACCAATCTAAGACTTAAACGAGCTGGTCAACAAACAGTAAAAAAAAAAAAAAAAAAAAAAAAAAAACACGAAGCAGTCATTAACAATTTAACATTACAGGTAGACAGGCTAATCAGTACAGGTTATAATTAACACGTGGTATACTGAAGTTCAATTAAAAAGCTCAGTGTAAAAAAGGTAGTGGAGATATTTAACGTAAACTGGAATTAATTTAACCGAGAGAGAGAGAAAGAGAGAGAGAGAGAGAGAGAGAGAGAGAGAGAGAGAGAGAGAGAGAGAGAGAGAGAGAGACACGTGTTGTTGTTTATTTAATTGATGACGATTATTGAGAACTAAGTTATATAATAATAGCGATACGGGTTATTGTACTGACGTCATATCCACCTGACGTCACACCCTCCTGACGTCACACTCTCCTGACGTCACACCCTCCTAACGTCACAATCACCTGAAGTCACACTCACCTGACGTCACACTCACCTGAAGTCACACTTACCTGACGTCACACTCACCTGAAGTCACACTCACCTGACGTCACACCCTCCTGACGTCACACTCACCATAACCGATCATAAACAACATACAAATATTGAAACAAAACACCGTGTTCCGTGTTATTGCATCAACATAAAACACAACACCCTAGAAAGCTTCCCCAACTCAACCTTGATCCCGTTGTGTTGAGTAATAACAAGGAACAACACAATATACTTCAATAGGGTCAAAGGTTAAAAGTTTTTCTTCTTACAATTTATACTCGGAATATTTACATGAGTATTAAAGAATATATTACAGGTTAGTGATAGTAATTGTGTAGAATATAATATGGTATAAATAATTTCGCTCCAGAAAGTCAGATGTGTTGCCTGGTGTTTTTCAGTATACCTGTCGGGATTGCCAGATGTCTCCACCACAACACTTACATATATATGAATAAGTAATGATTTATTTGCTATGACTTATTAACGTAAATTACATAAAGTTGTGGATTATGATTGATGTTTATTAAAGACGTTGTATTTTGGTTGTTAATGCAGTAGTTCTTCTTTCATTCCCTCGTCTGACGTCATTGGTTACCTGGACAAATTGGCTTGGATATTTTGTATAGGAATTTTTACTTTTTTAACCCAATTTACACTTCATAGTGTGTGTGTGTGTGTGTGTGTACCACCTAGGAGTGTCGTGTGCGTGAGTGTGTGTGTACCACTTAAGAGTGACACGTGTAAGTACCACTTGTGAGTGACGTGTTAGTGACGCGTGCGTGTCACCTTACAGGGGAGAGTTACCCGGGGCGCGTGGCACTTATGTCTCGGGTGAGTGCCGCCCTGAGCACTCAGCTCACCCGGCCGGTGCCAGTGCCAACAGGGGCTGCCACGCTCCTCATCATCTCCTCCTCCCACGCTGATCCTCTCTACCCCCTCTCCACCATCCACCACTACCTCCAGCACCTCCCGGCCTCCAGTACGTGCCTCCACAGTTCTGCCTCACCTGTCTCACCAACACTACCACACCTTCCCACACCTGACTCATCAACTTTACACACGTGTCATCATCATCACACCTGTGTCATCAATATTACACCTGCGTCATCAACTTTACACGTGTCGTCTCTTAACACCATATTATATTTGTCTTCTGCCTTCTCAATACAAAGAACGTTTTCAACACACACACACACACACACACACACACACACACACACACACACACACACACACACACAGGTTGTGAAGAAGTCAGCCAGGATACCTTAACACACCCTCCCTGCATCAGACCTTCTTTCCTCGTCTCCTCAACTGGTAAAGAAACTGTTCAGCGCCTGTTTGTCCTTCAGTCAACTGGTCTGTGTTCACGTAGCATAGACCTGGTCTGTGTTCACGTAGCATAGAACTGGTCTGTGTTCACGTGGCATAGAACTGGTCTGTGTTCACGTAGCATAGAACTGGTCTGTGTTCACGTAGCATAGAACTGGTCTGTGTTCACGTAGCATAGAACTGGTCTGTGTTCACGATACAAAGGTGTTATCTGTGTTTAAAAATCTGCATTGTTTTATCTGTCACCCAACGCTGTACTTACGGTCTGACATATGTAGTTAGTGTTTGTGTGTTACGGTGGCTCTACACACCTGAACACACCTGGACACACCTGAACACAAACACAACCTCATCATACCTGCAGACTGTAATGCTAATAGTATCTGTATATAGTAATATTATATTAAAAGAATAAATCCTTAACTTTATATACCTGAAGTTAACTTATTAATGGGTGGAGGTAAATACTTTCTTTCAGGTGAACTTTATATCATCACTTTAAATTGGAATCTATTGATGGCTTACACACGTAATATTAAGTATAATGATGATTTAGTTAAGTTTGATAATAATTTCGTACTATATTCCTATCACCTTACATCCATCAACACCTGTAGCTGAATCTTATCACACCTCCACTTCCACCACCACCACCACCGGTAGGTTGAACTCAGCGATCTGAAGGTGATGCTGGAGAAGTAATTGTTTGTATCGTCACTGTTTTGTTCTGTCTTGTCTCTTTCTCTCTATCACGTCAACACACACACACACACACATACACACACACACACACATATATTGCACCTCTCGGGTCATATTGTCTACCTTGGCACCATTCCTAATTATACTGTACGACAATGGCACCTGTTGTAGCGTTATACTGTATCACTATAGCACTTGTTGTAGTTATATTGTATCATAGAGCACCAGTCCTAGTCATATTGTATCATAAAGCACCTGTTGTAGTTATACTGTACTATTTTAAGCCAGCTTTAGTTATATTGTACCACACAGCGTCACTCCTAGCCATATTGTACCATTACTGCACTAGTTTATAAGTTATATTGTCCCACATAACACCAGTCTTGTAGCCATACTGTACCACATAGCATAAGGATAGCACCAGTTCTTTCTCATCACTATAATACCATTTCTATAGTTCATATTGTACCATAAAGCACCATACTGAGTCACTTGGCACCATCCTCAGGCCACCATAAAGCACCATACTGAGTCACTTGGCACCATCCTCAGGTCACCATAAAGCACCATACTGAGTCACTTGGCACCATCCTCAGGCCTCACTGGATCACTAACCGCCCTTGCATGGTATATGATGATCCTCGTCCAACCTGTAGGCACTGTGTGTACCTCCCTACCTCACCTTCCTAGCACCTCAAGATTCCCCCCTATCCTTCCTCTTCCTCACCTACCCTCCTAGCACCGCTTAGCACCTATCCCAGCACACCTACCAACCACCCTCTGTAGTACCTAGCCTCCCCCCAGCAGTACCTAGCCTCCCAGCACCTAGGCCCAGCACCAAAAGCACTATAACTGAGCGTCCGTGAGTCAATGTACTGTACCTCACCTAGCCAACAGCCATCACCGCACCGCTTCCAGTATTAAAGCTTGTGGTAGTGGCAGTAGCCGAGGCACAGCTTCTCAACTGCTTCTCTTAAAATAACCATTAAACTCGAAAAAGTAAAATAAAAATGGGAAAGAAAGTTGAAAATTGCTTGAAATGGGGAAGTTAGTTTTAGTAGGTGTAATAATTAGGTCATTCCGTTTTCTTTGATGTGTTTTCTTTTTCACCACTAACTAGGGTATTTTTCCTGTATTTTGGGGGTATTTCTCCAGAAGTAGTGTTTTTTGAGATTCTACAGAGGATATTTTATCTGAACTTTTAATATTTGTACCAACAGTTGGGAACGTTTATTAGCCTTAGGAATATAGGAAACCATTAGAAAATGTATAATACTTTATATTAAATACTATATATTATAAGTTTCCAAGAGCATTATTGATATTAATAAGGGATAAAAAAGAGTAAAATGTTTTCTGTGTCAAATTTGTGGCTGATGTCATTAAGTTTAGCCTATGAGAGACGTCCATCATCTGACGTCATGAACATTAGCCTATGAGAGACGTCAATCACCTGACGTCATGAACAGTAGCCTTTGAGAGACGTCCATCATCTGACGTCATGAACATTAGCCTATGAGAGACATCCATCATCTGACGTCATGGACCTCAGCCTATCAGAGACATCCACCACATGGTCAACACTGACTGGAGGCCTCATGCCCCTTTTGTTTCAGACATGGAACAAAAGTACCATTAACTTATTAAACTAATCCTATTGAGAGAAGACAAGTGGCTATGGCGGTTCATATATTAATGTTATTGTTTATTTAGTGAGACGAGGTTAATGACGTGAGTGTAGCGCATTAAACCATTGAATAACTTGACGATGGTGTAACAAGAGGGATAAACATCATGTTGATTTTTATAGGCAGGGGGAGAAAGAGGGAAGAGGGAAGGAGGAAGAGGGAAGGAGGAAGGCGGAAGAGGGAAGGAGGAAGAGGGAAGGAGGAAGAGGGAAGAAGGAAGAGGGAAGGAGAAAGAGGGAAGGAGGAAGAGGGAAGGAGGAAGAGGGAAGAGGGAAGACGGAAGAGGGAAGGAGGAAGAGGGAAGGAAATATAATGAAATAACCTACTTCCTCACCTAACCAAACGGGGGTCTACTACACCCACTCAATACTGTGTCATGAGAATAGTGACCCCTTACCTGTGTGGTTTACTGTACAGGTGTCGTCGATGGTCTGAATATAATTTGGCGTACATTGTGTGTATCTTAATCACTCATTAAAGCAAATAACACGCTTCAGGTCGCCTTAAGAATGTAAACAGCATAACTAAGCTACCACTAAATACTGTCGCATGTATAATAAAACGTTGTGTAAATACTTCAAACTAAACTGGGTAGGTGTAAGTGAACCGCACGGAGGTTTTGATTACGGGAAGACGTGTGTGTGTGTGTGTGTGTGTGTGTGTGTGTGTGTTGATCTTGGAGATGGATAGAGCAGTGACTATTTAACTTAACCATTAACTCAGTACAGTAACTTTGAAGATGAATTAAGACCCACCTCTCTACCACCTCCAACGAGAGTCACACACGAGCGGCCCAGGAGAGAGGGAACCAAAAAAAAAAAAAAAGTTATCTTGTTTGTAGGTTTGTCTTAAGTGTTAAGGCAACCACATATGAAAGCATGGAAGAAGCATGATGGTCTAGGAGCACTGAATCTTGCTTGCCGCACCAGCACCAGGGACACTTGAGAATGATGGAATATACTCTCGCACAATTACTGTTAGAAAGGTACAATCATTAACCACGTGTGTCTTATGTTTAGTCTGGGTAATGTATGATTAGAAGGACCAAAATAAATCTAAATAATTGAAAACAAAGATATGTTAATTAAATATATTCTTTAAAGTAATTACTACAGTGTATAATGCATAAATAACCTATTCACTATCACTAACGATCATTCATATATTAGATCAACTGATAATTGTGTTATTAAAAGAAAGAAATCGAAGAATTACGGCATCAAAATACATCAGAGAAATTATGCAAAGATTTAGTCTATACATTACCTTCATCCACGAGTTCCATTTCCCCCTCCCATGGCATTGTTGTTGTTCCTCTTCCCCCGCTGGCGACGCTGTAAACAGAGGCAGACCACAACGTCTCTCTGGAGCAGCTGAGGCACGTGGCCAGTACCTGTCACTCCTCCCTACAGGACTGCCTAGCTGATTCTACCTGTCGAAGGTGAGGCAATAAGAGAAATATCGATACTTTATTCTCATTTGTTTATTGTTCAAGGTGTAGGTGATGAGCACACCTTTAGGATGTTGGTTTTGGTTCACATTGATCTAAAGAATAATATTGTGTGAGTTTATAATCTATGCATGTACAGTATATACTCGTGTGTGTGTGTGTGTGTGTGTGTGTCAAAGTGTTCTCCCATCACACTTGCCTCAAAATATTTACAAGTCACTCACGACAACAAATTCCTTTACGCCTCAGAACCATTACACTAGAAACACTGTTTTTAACCACAACATTTCTCACAGCTTTGAATTAATTGAAAACACAAGAAAATATGGATTCAATGCAATTTTCAGGCATGTATATATGTATGTCATTACTCTGATATTGTATTGTATATTTGACTCGGGCGTCGCGTTGTTGTGTTCCCTGCAGCCACCTGGAGCTGGTGACCAGACAGTGTGGTTCCGCCTACTGCCACAAGGACGCCTGCAGGAGCTCCATCCAGGACATCTACAAGTTCCTGATGGAGAACAACCAAGACCTCGCCCTTAAGATCGCCCTCTGCGTCTGTAGGTCAGTCTCTTTCACCACCTCCTTCAGGTTCTTGCTGTAATGCTGTAGATAGATAGATAGATAGATAGATAGATAGATAGATAGATATTCAGTAAAATCGTCATACAAGTTTACAATTGGTTCAGCAGGTATATAAATAAACAGCGTACAATCTTGAATAAAAGGTCCCACCCCTTTCCTGGGCCTCCCATACTGAAGCAGTATCGACCCTAAATGAGATAGATCGACACACCCGCAGCAGACGACATCAGGGTCAGTCGCTTCGGAGACTCGTTCCTGCTACTCCGTCCCACTACTGGGGGGGGGGGGGGGTGGAACTTTTGTCCGCGACTGTACATGAGGAAGAGACTAATTTATCCTCCTGGTGGGGTCGACGGAGGGAGAACATCCTGTGAACTTAATCCTTAAAGATGTTGACCTAAGACTGGTATTAGTACCAGAACGTGACCTACCATGACCCCGCCTGCTTATGTACCCGAACGTGACCTACCATGACCCCGCCTGCTTATGTACCCGAACGTAACCTACCATGACCCCGCCTGCTATGTACTCGGACGTGTCCTAACCTAACATAACCAAGCTGCAGGAAGCGGTTGTGTCCTTTTTCTCCTAAAGGGGATATTTGCTGGAGGTTGTCCTTAGAGTTGATAGTCGAAGGAATATATCCGAGAGGTATATAATTTGAGGAGGAAGTCCTTCAGGCTCGGTTATAATGATTGTTGAAGGATTCTTTCTGAAGGATATCCTTCTGTGTCTCACTCGAGGAGCATTAGGGATGTGGTCCTCGAGGTTCGTGTACTATGGTCGCTTTATGACCTTTGGGAGTTTCTGTAGTGCAGTGGCTGAGTGGGTACAAACCTCGTTTCCTATCCTGAGGGTTTTTGGTTCGACTCCGGGGCACTCCTGGTCCACCCAGCTGTAAATGGGCTCCTAACTTTGGTAGTTGAGGAAGTTGAAGGCGGTCGAGTGCAGTGCTGGTCACGCTGCCTCCTTGTGTACCGGAGACTTATTGTACAAACTCCCTAATGGGCTGTCATGACTACGAGACCCACTTTCACATGTTGTTCTACCGAGGGTCGTTCAAGAATTGTGTAATAGAGGTCGTCCTCGAGAGACACTTGGAGGTTGTCCTCAGGAGGATCACTTGGCAAACTGGTCTTGGTAATTGTCCTGAAGAGGCTCGTCCCAGGCACAGTAATGTATATTGTGGACTGTCGCGTTAGTGCTCTGAAAGTTGTCCTGAGCTTGTATGAACATGACGGTAAACAGAGGAGGTTGAGGAATTCGTCTTAGTGTTGTCCTGGTGAAAGATTAACCCCAGAAAACTGTCATAAAAACTTAAACTCTTACATAATGAGATTAACTTAGGTAAACCTTAGTTATGTGGGCTGGTGTTTGTGTTGTCACCTTCCTTAACTCTCTCTCAGCACGAAGTTGTCGAGGTTGATTCTTGAGGTGAACTTAACTTGCATTTTTAAGTTTTAGATATTTATGGTATAGTGAAAAATATGACCTTAAGTTTATTTCCATAGTGGACTAGTTCTCACCACCATATTCTCCTGGTCTGTCACTAGGGACTCGAGTAAACATGGAGAGACGGAGTGTATGAGGGCACAGCGACGCCTTCACCCACCCTGTGCTCAGATGTCGGAGTCAGTGTCAGCTCGTCAGTGTCATAACCTTGGTCGTGACTGTAGGAGTGACCGTGTCTGTAGGTAAGTGGCTCTCTCTCTCTCTCTCTCTCTCTCTCTCTCTCTCTCTCTCTCTCTCTCTCTCTCTCTCTCTCCAACTATTTAAGCACAGAAATATGCATAAAATATAAGTATACATACATACATACATACATACATACATGTATTCTGTTTTTAATTGCAAAAACTGAATGTAAACAATTAGTTGAACGAGTGAATACATAAACAAATACAAAAATTAATGAATTAAGTTAATAAAGGAATAAATGTAAATAAACAAGATGATTAAAACTAAATAAATAAATAAGAAGAAACAACTGAATTAAGGACAAACAAAAACAATAATAAAAACAACAACAAAGATGGCGGAGTCAGCCAGTCCACCTACGACAAAACCCTTGGTTAGGTCACGCCCATTTGCTCCTCAATAGGGGCGTGTGGGTGTGATGAATACCCCGCCCCCCCACCCCCGCCTTGGTGAGCCTCCAGATCACACGTCATACCTTCATCGTCGTCATTCTTCTTCTTCTTCTCTACATCGTCTTTATTCACCTCTTCATCATCTCCTCATTCTATTTTTATGGGAAATATTTTGTGGTTGTTCTTCCTTCTACTCTCCCTCATTCAGTGTTTCATTTGCTAACATTAATAACACTAATCACTACCAACAACCTTTATCTACCATGAATTAATTATCTATATCACTTATCTATATTACTCATCTAACGCCACTAACTACCATTAAGTACCACTAACCACCAGTAATTACCACTAACCACCAGGTACAGGCTGGAGCACTACGAACTGTCGTGTGCAGCGGACACTATGACAGGGAGGTGTGCGGGCCAACATCAGGAGTGTACCAAGGCCATGCTCAGCCTGCTGGGTACTGACCTGCACACCAACTGTGTGTGTAAGGGAAACTCCTTCCAGGACATCAACCAGTGCCTCGCCTGGAAGCGTCTCCTCTGGGGCAACCCTTGTGTAGGTCAGTCAAGTGTGGCACTGTTGTGTAGGTCAGTCAAGTGTGGCACTGTTGTGTAGGTCAGTCAAGTGTGGCACTGTTGTGTAGGTCAGTCAAGTGTGGCACTGTTGTGTAGGTCAGTCAAGTGTGGCACTATTGTGTAGGTCAGTCAAGTGTGGCACTGTTGTGTAGGTCAGTCAAGTGTGGCACTGTTGTGTAGGTCAGTCAAGTGTGGCACTGTTGTGTAGGTCAGTCAAGTGTGGCACTGTTGTGTAGGTCAGTCAAGTGTGGCACTGTTGTGTAGGTCAGTCAAGTGTGGCACTGTTGTGTAGGTCAGTCAAGTGTGGCACTGTTGTGTAGGTCAGTCAAGTGTGGCACTGTTGTGTAGGTCAGTCAAGTGTGGCACTGTTGTGTAGGTCAGTCAAGTGTGGCACTGTTGTGTAGGTCAGTCAAGTGTGGCACTGTTGTGTAGGTCAGTCAAGTGTGGCACTGTTGTGTAGGTCAGTCAAGTGTGGCACTGTTGTGTAGGTCAGTCAAGTGTGGCACTGTTGTGTAGGTCAGTCAAGTGTGGCACTGTTGTGTAGGTCAGCCACGTGTAACAGTAACACACTGACTCTGTAAACAACACAAAGACTACACATCTGTACATCACTTCTAGAAACATCAACAAAGTCTCAAGACCCCCACAACCTATAGCTAGACACAGTACCTATAACCTAACCAGTGTTATAGGCCACAACCTATAGCTAGACACAGTACCTATAACCTGACCAGTGTTATAGGCCACAACCTATAGCTAGACACAGTACCTATAACCTGACCAGTGTTATAGGCCACAACCTATAGCTACACACAGTACCTATAACCTGACCAGTGTTATAGGCCACAACCTATAGCTAGACACAGTACCTATAACCTGACCAGTGTTATAGGCCACAACCTACAGCTAGACACAGTACCTATAACCTGACCAGTGTTATAGGCCACAACCTACAGCTAGACACAGTACCTATAACCTGACCAGTGTTATAGGCCACAACCTACAGCTAGACACAGTACCTATAACCTGACCAGTGTTATAGGCCACAACCTACAGCTAGACACAGTACCTATAACCTGACCAGTGTTATAGGCCACAACCTACAGCTACACACAGTACCTATAACCTGACCAGTGTTATAGGCCACAACCTATAGCTACACACAGTACCTATAACCTGACCAGTGTTATAGGCCACAACCTATAGCTACACACAGTACCTATAACCTGACCAGTGTTATAGGCCACAACCTATAGCTACACACAGTACCTATAACCTGACCAGTGTTATAGGCCACAACCTACAGCTAGACACAGTACCTATAACCTGACCAGTGTTATAGGCCACAACCTACAGCTACACACAGTACCTATAACCTGACCAGTGTTATAGGCCACAACCTACAGCTAGACACAGTACCTATAACCTGACCAGTGTTATAGGCCACAACCTACAGCTACACACAGTACCTATAACCTGACCAGTGTTATAGGCCACAACCTACAGCTAGACACAGTACCTATAACTTGATCAATAGCCCATTAACTTTAGGTCCTGTTGTGCCTTAAGTTAGAAATTCAACATCATGAAGAAATTAGGTGACGTCAGAGAGAGTGATCTTATTTACGATAACTTTGTATACAAGATGACGCAGATGGTGGATAACTTATCGTGTTATCTTTGTAGGTCAAGTTATCATTAAAACAACAACAAAAAACAAAAAAAGTTAAAATCACAAAAAAAAATAATAATCTCGGATATCTAGTTAATATACCATAACAGATTAACCTAATTTTAACCATTAACTCACTAATTTAACACAACACAAACAATTAAATGCAAATAAGGAGAATATAAACATATATTTTTTAACTCGCCTTGTATCTGTTTTACGCTACAGTACACAAAACAATACCACTACAGTATTTTTTTTACTTCTTTTTCCCCGCCCGAGTGAAATCTTGTTTTATTGTCTGTCTGTTTTAGTGTCTTAGGTTGTTTTTTTGTGGGGGGGGGGGGGATAATTTTCGTCCTTGTGTTAAATTCAGTCAAGTCTCAGTTTTTTAGTTCAGTCAAGTAAGAAATCCAACATAACTTTCATGTTAGCTTTTGTGTACATTATGCGTAGCTGTACATCTTAGCTTTATGAGTTAGCTGAACCAGAGAGAGGGTTAAAGAGAAATTAAGAGAGAGAGAGAGAGAGAGAGAGAGAGAGAGAGAGAGTTTAAAAAAATACAGAGAGAGAGAGAGAGAGACAGACAGACAGACAGAGAGAAGAGGGAGAGAGAGAGAAGAGGGAGAGAGAGTAGAGAGAGAGAGAGAGAAGAGAGAGAGAGAAGAGAAGAGAGAGAGAGAGAGAGAGAGAGAGAGAGAGAGAGAGAGAGACAATATAATAATCTGGCATGGAGTGTGTGTACCTGTTAAGGCTCTCAACAACGATAACTTCACCACAAACTGCTCTAACTTTTTAAAAGCTTTTGTCTTTACCTTTATTCTCTTGTCTTACCTGTGTGGTCTTAATGGTCTTACCTGTGTTGTCTTACCTGTGTTGTCTTAATATTCTTACCTGTGTGGTCTTACCTGTGTTGTCTTAATGGTCTTATGTGTATGGTCTTGTGTTGTCTTAATAGTCTTACCTGTGTGGTCTTACCTGTGTTGTCTTAATAGTCTTACCTGTGTGGTCTTACCTGTGTTGTCTTAATGGTCTTACCTGTGTGGTCTTACCTGTGTTGTCTTAATAGTCTTACCTGTGTGGTCTTACCTGTGTTGTCTTAATGGTCTTACCTGTGTGGTCTTACCTGTGTTGTCTTAATGGTCTTACCTGTGTTGTCTTAATGGTCTTATGTGTATGGTCTTGTGTTGTCTTAATAGTCTTACCTGTGTGGTCTTACCTGTGTTGTCTTAATGGTCTTACCTGTGTGGTCTTACCTGTGTGGTCTTAATGGTCTTACCTGTGTGATCTTACCGGATTAAAGTCATTGATAACATCGATATATATTCCCCTTTACATGTAGATTATTCACTATACTTAAATTTCTACTTATATTTCTGGGTTAAGTGTCTCTAATACACCTCTTCCTGTGTTGACAGTGGAGTCTCAGCTCTCCTACCACCTGATGCGCCTGGGTAGCAGAGCCGACGAGTTGATGTCCTCCTTCACCGTCGACCACCATGACCAGGTCGACCAGCACCAGGGTGAGTGGGGGAGGCAGAGGGACCAGGTCGAGTAGCACCAGAGTGAGTGGGGGAGGCAGGGGGACCAGGTCGAGTAGCACCAGAGCGAGTGGGGGAGGCAGAGGGACCAGGTCGAGTAGCACCAGAGTGAGTGGGGGAGGCAGAGGGACCAGGTCGAGTAGCACCAGAGTGAGTGGGGGAGGCAGAGGGACCAGGTCGAGCAGCACCAGAGTGAGTGGGGGAGGCAGAGGGACCAGGTCGAGCAGCACCAGAGTGAGTGGGGGAGGCAGAGGGACCAGGTCGAGCAGCACCAGAGTGAGTGGGGGAGGCAGGGGGACCAGGTCGAGTAGCACCAAAGTGAGTGGGGGAGGCAGAGGGACCAGGTCGAGTAGCACCAGAGTGAGTGGGGAAGGCAGAGGGAAGAGGTTTCGTACAGTTAAATCGTCCACCAAACAGCTCAGATGTGTTCCCGACGGCCCATTATTCGCTCAAACATCTCAAGTTTGCGTTGCGTCTTGTATGTTGTGTAGGAGATGATTCCCACAGTTGACAACGAGGAGGAAGGAGGAATACGACTTTGTTTTGGTGTATCTGAGACGAATTACTTGCCAAATACTTTCTATATGTTCTTAGTGATGCTACAAATGCTGGGTGAAGACACACTTGAAAACACACTTCAAATGTTAAGTTAGGATGCATATCGACTCTACTTGTTCATGTGGATGGCTGTGTATAAGGATAATAATTTGGTTTATGAATATTAGATCAGTGGAATCAAATCATAGTTATAATTTTTTTTCCTCCAAGATGTCTTAAGTGTTGTTATGATTTAGTAATGAATCTTATAGTGAATCACAAACGTTCCTTGAAGTTGGTATTAGATTTTATTCTCTCGTGATCCCCAGGAGAGAAGGATCCGGCGCCCCAATACGCAGTAGGTCGTGGGGACAACTACAACCACGACGACAACGGATACGACCCAGTAGACGACCAGAAGGATGCAGACGCCGAGCTAATGCAGGTGGACGGCACACGGCTACAGGCGAGGAAGGTAGCGAGCACCGCCCAGAGTGACCACACCCTCCCTCAGGCTGCTCCTGCTGCCCCGTCCTCCTCCACCACCACTACCACCACTACCACAACTACAACCACTACCAACCCGCCTACCACTACCACATTACCGGAGAGTAAGTACCACCATCACTTACACTTGCTATAATATAAAGTTTGTTTTGATTTTTTTACAACTCCGGTAATTCAAGTGACTCTAAGTGGCTCAAAGTGACCAGAAAAGTGTCATGCTGGATTACTGTATGTTGTATGGTATAGTGTATGGCGTATTGTGTTGTATCATTACCCATTACAGACCAGAGTACGACCTATAAGACGCAAACATAAAATCAAGTAGGTCAACAAAACAGAAGTTGACATAAGTACTGACCTTGAGGTACTCCAGTCGTGTTGTGTTCATTGATTCGTAAGATCTGTGTCGCTGGATGTTAGTACTGGGCGGTGATGTCTCGCGCGTTTCAGCTGCAGGTCCTTCTCTCACGTACAGCCTTGATGAGGAAGGATATGATCATATGTATCTTGTATTCATGACTCATAGTATATCACCAGGAAACTAATACCTAGAATGTTGTTATACTGTGTGTGTGTGTGTGTGTGTGTGTGTGTGTGTGTGTGTGTGTGTTCCATCTTGAAATATTAGAAAAAAAACAAATATGGAATCTACAAACTATATATATACACAGAAGGACAAACTTGCTGTATTTTTTGTAACATAAGGCGCCGGTAGAGTGGACAAAGTTAAACATTCAGGGCCCCGTCAATAAAGAAAAGCTTCTTAAAAAATAGACCATAAGAAAACATTGTTAGAGGAAGACCAACTTTCTCTCTCAGCTCCCGGAAAAAAAGAAACAATAACTCAAGAGAAATGTCTTCTCCTGTCCAGTCTGGTTTATTCCAAAATCTTTTACTCACTCGTAACATCTTGGCGGCATTTGTCAGCGTCAAGAGAGACAGCTTCACCAGACTTACACACACACACACACTTCCTCCCCCACCTCCTCCTCCTCCTGCGCCTCCTCCTCCTCCTTCTCCGCCTCTTCCTCCTCCTCCTCCTCCACCACGTAAAACTGTGTGGTTGAGATATTCCAGAGTGTCCAGAAGGTTGTCAGGCAGTGTTAGGAGGTCTCTCTGTTCATGACTCAACTCACCCACCCGCTACGCCTGGCCTGAGAGACGTGTGGCTATCTTAAAATGAGATTTTCGTAATTAAATGAAGGAGTTTCAACCTCAAGCGATGCTTCGGTCTTGAGTGATGGCGCCTTGGGTGATGTTTGAACCTGTTTGTCGTACTGTTGATGATTGGAGCCATGGAGTTTCTGGCCTTGATGACGTCTTTGATGTCCATTGACTTTTCTTCGACTTTGAGTGACGAAACCACGAGTATATATGGATGTGTGTGTACCGGTATATATAACTGAGTATTTTAATGTCAGTTTTACTAGTGAAGGTGTTTGTGTTGCAGGGTACTGTGAGGTGACGGGGTCTTGGGACTTCAAGTCGCACATCATCGAGGAGGGAAGCAGCATGAGGGTGAGTGGGTGTGTGTTAAGACCTGTGAGTGGTGTTACTGAGAGCACCTTCAGTGACCAGGTAGCGGGGTGGTATATCCTAGCCTCGGGAGCGTGAGTCTTAACAAGCTGATCTCTCCTTGAACATATTGTTACAGTAGTCTCACCCCGAGGTACATAGATTGACATACCATATCCTTGTCTTCTCACAGCTCTACAAGGAGGGAGACAGTGACTGCTCTGAGTTGTGCTTCTGTGAGCGCCATGAGCAGACCAGGTGTAAGGTGAGTACCTCCCAGCCCCTCCTACCTGTCTCACTTCCTTCACCTACCTGCCTCACTCACCTACTTGCCTCACTTAGCTCCCTCCCTCACCTCCCTCCCTCACCTACCTGCCTCACTCACCTACCTGCCTCACTTATCTCCCTCACTCGTCTCCTTCAGTTACCTCTCTACTTTAACTCTTTGACTGACTAATAACAAGATAGGCGGATATACTGATCGCTTTATAAACTTCACCCACACATGCTGTAACTAACCTAACCTAACCAAACGCTACACACCTGCCCTCCCTCCCTTCCTCCCTCCCTATACAGGTGTTGGCGTGTGTGGAGAACCGACCGTGTGAGACGAATTATGCCGTGTACAACCACAACGCCCCGGCCTACCAAGCTTACAGGGGCGAGTGTGTCTGTTACTCCGGGGACTTCATCTGCCAGCGGCCCAGACAAGGTAAGGGAGTGGCTGAGGGCTGTGGTGAGGGCTGTGGTGAGGGAGTGGGTCTGTGGTGCGTGTATGACAGGTGAGGCGAGAAGAAAGGCGTCTTGTCTTCAGGTGATCTGATGTCATTACTGGGTATAAATCGCTGTACTAATCCTCCTTTCCTTCCCCCTCTATCCCTCCTTCACTCCCTTTCTTCCTCTCTTCTTCTGCATCCCTCCCTCCCTCCCTCTTATTTGGGGGAGGGAGTGGGGGGGGGGGGACCTCACCTCTCCACTCAGGACGTCAACAAACATCGTTGTCTCCTCCTCCCTCCCACTCCCTCTCCATAATTCCATAACTCTTCCATCTCTTCCAATATCTCAACCCCCCCCTTTCCCTCTCGCCCACTCGCTCTCTCACTCCACTCCGCTCTAACATTCTCACCTATTCACCCCACTCATTTCTTCCCCTCTCTCTCTCTCTCTCTCTCTCTCTCTCTCTTCACCCCTGCTCCCCCTTAACTTCTTCACCCTCCTCCCTCTCCCTTCACGCCCCCCTCCTCTCCTCCGCCCCCACTCAGCCCTGAAATTGGTTTAAAGTGGGTTACAGTCAAGCTTTTAAGAGGCACAGGCGAGTTTGTGACAGAGGAGCGGACGGCTGGGGTATGAAGAACGCATACACACACACACACACACACACACACACACACAGAGTTAAATTTGTAAGTTAATTTTAATTTTTCCATTAAGTTAACCAGTAAATTAAATGTTAACCCATAGTTGGCGAGTACAGTACGTTGTGTTACAGTCACTGTACGTTGTTGTGTTACAGTCACTGTACGTTGTTGTGTTACAGAGGAATTCGAGTTACCGACGGGACTGTTCCTGCTGCTGGGGTTCAGCAAGACGGAGGAGGCGCTGCTGAGGAACGTGACGGGCGGCACCGCTATCGAGGCTCTTGCTCCCCTGCAGGAGATCTTCACCACCATCTCTGCTAACATGGGCGTTAGTATTACTTCCCCTCTGGTACAGTGATGGCTCCTTACCTTCACCTGATCACTCTCCCCTACACTTCTCCCCGCCAGCTTGTTGCACCTGAAGATTAATCACCTTAATGCTAACCTGACCTGACCCAACCTAACCTAACCTGACCTGACCCAACCTAACCTAACATAACCTAACCTAACAATATTTCCTAACTTAACTTATCCTAAATCTAATCTTACTTAACCACCCCCTACCTCCCTCCCCCCGACAGGTAGCGTTAGGTTAGATTTCAGGTAGGGTGGTTAGGTTAGGTTAGGTTAGGTTACAGGTAGGGTGGTTAGGTTAGGTTGGGTTGGGTTAGGTTAGGTTAGGTTAGGTTAGGTTACAGGTAGGGTGGTTAAACCTCAGGTGAAATAAACTAAGAGGGGGAGAATTTTCAGGTGATGCCCAAAATTAATATGTATATATTTTTTTTAATTTACTTTAGTTGGGTTTGAATATAAGTGCTACTGCTTACTTAAATAATGTAGTTTCGTAGTTGTGTCTCTTCTACACCACTACAGTACTAACATAGGGTGTAGAAACCGTACCTTAAATTCTACGTTGATTTATGTAGTCTTGTAGTTTAATTGTGTCTCAAGTTGTAGATATGTGTTGTATCTTAGGTCAGGTCAGGTCAGGTCAGTGTGTAGTGTTATACTGCATGTTAAGTTACCCTCATTAACAAACACCATTCATATCACTTCATTAACTCTACTGTTATGTGTAAAGGTTGTATATCGTGTTATGTTGTATGTGTGTGTATGTGTGGTGTTATGTGTACTTTGTAGCATGTGTACATAGAGCACGTACAAGTAGTTTCTTCATTAAGTATAGACACGACACAAACATCAGTATTTAACCTCGAGAAACATTGACAATTTTAAAAGTCTTATATTGAACTATTAGACAAAGACATTCTTGCACGCGAATTTTAACTTCTCGTGTCGACACCGTGAATAATATATCGAGTCGTGAATAAATCCGTCTCGTAACGTCATTTATAAGTCAATCCCGTGAATAATACATCAATAGTCGTGAATAAATCCGCGTTCCTCGAGATATTATACAACAATGAATAATTCCTATACATTATTGAATGAGATTTATTTTATGTGGCTTGTTTGTCCCCGTCACACCTAATAGTTAACACCTGCCAGCTACCGTCATCGGGGAAGGAGGGAGTGTAGGTGGCGGGGGGTGGGGGGGGTGGGGGGGGGGGGGGTGGGGGGTGTTGATGGGAAGGGGAGATGGGGTGACGGGGTGTAGGATAATAGAAGGAATGGAGGAGGTGAGGGGTAAGAGGGGCGTAAAAGATAAGAGGTGATGACAGGGATGAGAGGTGAGGAAGAGGTGTGAGAGGTGAGGGAGGGGTATGAGAGGGAGGTGAGCGGTGAGGATGAAGTACTTCTCTCCAGACCATAACAGTTGTCTCCCTATTGACGCCAGCCTCCTCCTCCTCCTTCCTTAAATCCTTCTCCTATTCTTCCTTCCACCTTTAACTCCCCCTCCTCATCCACCCTTAACTCCCCCTCCTCATCCACCTTTAACTCCCCCTCCTCATCCACCCTTAATTCCCCCTCCCCCACCTCTCACCCTTCCCTTCTCCTCCTCCTCCAATAAATCCTCAAGAAGACCAGAAGACTCTCAGCACCAGCCACCTCCTCCCAGACACCAACTCCCACGATCTGTTCAACATTCTCCAGGTGAACATTCAGAACCTAGCGACCTTCCTGGCAGAAATATTATGTGCAGGTGAGAGTTGGATGGGGAACCCCGCCATGGCCGCCAGGGGAAATCACGGTGATAGCGGCCACCTCCGGTATATTGTTAGTGGTGTTGGCGCCCCCCCCCCCCCACCCCCCTCCGCCACCCCGCCACCCTCCTCCGCCTCTGTGGTGTAAAAAGCTCACGGGTTCCTCTGATGCTGTGGCGACGCCCTGAACCTCTACCTTCACCCGTGGTAGTCCCTAGTGACTTGAGGCTCGGCTTGAGTTTGATTGATTTTAGTGTGTGTGTGTGTGTGTGTGTGTGTGTGTGTGTGTTGTAGGGTGTGGATGTGGGTGTATTGGTGTCGAAGGTGGATATGTTTGTGTGGATGTATGAGTGTGTATGTGGGTGGGAGTTGTGTGTGACTGCGTGTGTAATAATAATAATAATAATAATAATTAACGGTTTATTGAAAGAGCTTGGCAGCCAGAAGGCTGAAAATATACAGTTACATATTTGGGGAATGGGTTACGAATTACAAATAATATACAAGTAGCATAAGTGACACAAATAAGACATATAATAACTTAGATGGGGAAAAGCTCAAACTACAGTTCATTTCAACATAGTGACAGTGTTACAGTATTACAAGTTATTGATAATTTTTACAATGGTTGGGACTGGGCTGTTCTTATAGCGATCAGTTCGTGCACGTATAGGCTGGATGCGGTTGTGGTGTCGCACAGCAATTCTCGGACAGGGGATCTCAGGTGGTAGTAGGAGCCGGTGTCGGGGATGGTGTAGAAGCTTCTTACCAAATTTGCAGATGAGGTCGTGGTGATGGTCAGTGAGAGTCGAAAGGGTCAGTGTGTTGAGCGCTTCTTGATATGTGGAGTAGGAGGGGGAGAGAATAATCTTGCATGCCCTCTTTTGCACTTTTTCTAGGTGTTTACGTTGTGTGGCATTTAGGGAGGAAGACCAGGTGGGGGAGGCATAGGTGAGCTTGGGAAGTATGAATGTTGTGTAAACACTGAGGAGCTCGTGTGCAGGAACTCCGAGGGACTTGAGTCGGCGGAGGAGGTGGAGACGGAAACTGGAGGATTTGACAACTTCATTGACGTGTGGTTTCCAATTTAGTTTGTTGTCTATCTGACGTCAGTCCAATAGATTGTATGCCTTGTGCAATTGGCCTACAGGTACATGTGTATTGGAATCTGACATGGTAATTTTTTGCAATTTTATCTCAACAAGTGTGCAATATCGCAGTTAATTGTTTTCATGATGCTGACATTAGTTACACAACCCAAACCAGACGGCGGACGATACTGTGGAAGATATACATTAAGTGATGTAATATATTCAGTTTATTGTTAGTGTTGTCTAAAAGGTGAAGGATATGTAGTTGGTGTTTCTTATGGCGAGGATGAGACGAGTATATGTGTGTGATTCTTTAAGGTCGGTAAGTTTAGCTTGGTGGCGAGGGGTGTGGGATGGGGGAAGGGGTAGAACTCACTGAACAGATCTAACGATAACTTGTCTGATAACTCGGTGGGGTTTATAAGATATTAGAAGAATTGAACAAGTTACCTATATCCTTACGTAGGAAGGTTTAGAGCTGGTCGTCCTCTCTCTTAAGTCCACTCCAGCTGCGGCGTCCCTGAGGTGATTTTACCTTGAATGTCTCCTCGTTAGTCGTCCATCAGTGTGTGTCTCTCGGCCTCATTATAGAGACACGAGGTAATGTCTGCTGCGTTGCTACCTGATGTATACCTCCAGCACCTGAGGGAAGAGCCTTGTAGACTGTGAGGAGAAGATCATATTTATTAGTAAAGTATTGTAAGACACGATGAGGTGCCTCCTAACATAACTGGACCAGGCCAAGTCAAGCCCTGCCTGACAGCTTGGTATATCGTCAAACACAACTCGGTGCTGTAAACACGATACTCTGGCAGTTATTTGGACAATTTGTTCATCCATTTATATACATCGTTAGTCAATTAATCTCTGAGTATATAAGTAAATCAAACTCGGGTAACAAATTACGTTTTTATTGTCGGACAGTAAATTGTACATGTGGAGTTTTACTGCTTTCTGACAACCAGGTCAGTGTGTCTCATTCATAACTTTACCCTCATTAAAACACTAAACACGGTACACACGGCTGACTGACACACACGTCTGGGACGGTACAATACAACGGGCTGGAGGCAACACACAGCAGTCAATCAGTGACAGTGTGAAAGAAACCAATCATTCCTTCCTCACAAGATCTCCAGCCTGAGTATAATCAAGAACTAATGTGCAGCGTCTTCCTTCAACACTTCCTCACAAAACTGTACAAAGCCTGTCAGGCCAGACAGGTAAACCTTGATGACTTCTTACGACACGAACACCAGGCAGCGTCACCGTCCATGTTAGGTGAGGGCAGCAGAGAGTGGGAACAAATTTTATTTGCATCACAGCCTTGGGAGACGTGCCAAGCCCTTAACAGCCACACAAGGCGCTGCTGCCAACATGATAGATGGGGCTCCTGTGGTCATTGTGTTACCACGACCAGGAGCAGGACCTTCCAGGACTGCATATAAGACATCCTTACGCAGCAGCAGCAGACAATACAGGAGGTGGACATAGTATGGGTCAATTATATCCCAGGATTGTTGAAGGATCCACCTGAGAGGACAGACGTCTGAGGACACACTGGTGAGGCTGATGGCCCTGGTGCAGATCAGGAGGTAAACTGTATCGAGGTTAACAAAACTAAAAGATGTCATTATGGCACTCAAGGAAGACAACCACAAGGGTTAATGTTTTGATTCACAACAAGAAGCAGCTACGTCAGCAGCCCCGTCAGGAGGAGGCTGACTGTAGACTCCCACTTCATGTGATCGTTGTCCTAAGTTTGGCAACATACCTGCTGTGTTTCTGGCTGTGTCAATGTTTCACAGCCGTGGTGGGCGTGAGGTGAGTATTAGAGCTGGACAGCACACCACCACCCGCCGCCTCGTACGAGTGGTCACAACTTTCCACCTCCAACACCAAACACACTACCAGTGCTGCTGACGCTCACAGGACTTGACACAGTTCCCTATTGTCTTGGCTGAGGAAATTACACCACATATGAGGCTTAAGAACACTGGATCTCTGATGGGAAGACCAGAGAAATACTTTGTTATTGTGAGGCAGAGTAGAACTGAGCCCACTAAGAAGGGTGAACAATGGCAAGAAAACAACTAATTCTCACACACATCAACATCATCCCACTCACTCAGACAGACGTAACCCAACACGAGACATGAAGTGTATCAGACAGGCTTTGTGTGGTCACCGTACAGGGCGCCAGTGTGTGTGTAGTTACCTGGCCAGCCCTGATCACCTGAGAGCTAGCTTAAACGAAAACTCACTGGAAGTCTCTCACAGCTATTACTCAACAAAGTGGCATCTAAGTGCTCTTACAAATACACTCACGGTGGCTGTGTGTGTGTGTGTGTGTGTGTGTGTCGCTGCCCTCGTAATCACCACACTCATCACACTATCATTATACATACACACTTAGGGTAACACACACACACACACACACCTGGACACACACACACACACACACACACACACGGTGATGCTGGCTGTACAGTCGTTGTCAACACCGTAACCATGGTCACTCACTCCGACACGTGTATGGTGGCAATAACTAGGGATAAACAATAACATACAATAATCATTAATAAATACAAAAACAAAATCGTAAGATAATTAGAAAAATAAGTTTAAAGATTTATTAAGTGAGTTTTTAAGCCATTAATTTTTTACGATGGCAACTTGAAACACTGACGGCAGGTAATTTCCGTCTCAACCCCCCCCCCTCATTAACCTGCCCCCCCCCCCCACAACACTTCACACCTCCCACCTGGTTCCATTAAGTACGCGTAGTTCTTTTACAGCGCCTCTAGTGTGTGTGTTAAGCCCCATACTGCTAGTTGGACACGTTATAACAGTTATCTTGTCTGTCTGTTTAAAGTTATGTAAGTAAATGTTAAGTGTGTGTGTGTATGTACGTAACTATTTATGTGTGCGTATCTGTGTGTGGCTATGTATATATATGACTGTGTGTGCGTATCTGTGTGTGTGTATCCGTATGTATGTGTACAGTTTGGTTAAATTATGAAACACAACATTTTACCATATATAATCATCCATCCATTAAGTAATAACATTTAAAAACAAAAATAATTTGACGAAAAAACCAAATACATTATGCAAACTGTTTATATATTTGTAAACATAACTAAAAACAGAAAGTGTATCTACAAAATCCTACTATTTCTATGAGAGATGAAAACTTGTCTAATTGAATATGTATGTATGTATGTATGTATGTATGTATGTATGTATGTATGTCACTAGTTTCTATATATAATACCGGTATACATAACCCTATAGGTATATAATTAGTGACGTGAATATTTAAGGTGAGACTTGAGTAATTCATTATGGTAAGAGGAGACCAGTGGTGGCTGTGTGTGTGTGTGTGTGTGTGTGAAGACCCCTACACCATCGATCTGTTGTGAGGGAGGTGTAGGAGGAGGGGGAGGGGGGTGTAGGAGGAGGGGGAGGAGGGGGAGGGTGGGGTAGGAGGGGGAGAAGAGGAGGTAGAGGAAGAGGGTAAGGAAGAGGAGGATGAAGAGAGAATAAGCAGGAAGAGGAAGTGGAGGAGAAGGGGGGGGGGGTAGAAGAAGGGAGTAGAGGGAGAAGGGAAGATAATAGGGTAGAGAAATTACACTAATGAGGAAGGTTGAGGAGGAATGAGAGACGATAGGAGAAGACTATATCCTTATCCTCTTTACAAACAATTATTCTGACGTTGAGGTGAATCGATAACTCCCCTTTCTTATGAGACAATCTCTCTCTCTCTCTCTCTCTCTCTCTCTCTCTCTCTCTCTCTCTCTCTCACACACACACAGAGGTAGGAGGAGAGACACAAACTCCGTCATTATCTCTCATTCGTCTCTCGTTATTACACCTCACAGTACAATCATTCGTATTTTTCTTTCTCTATTCTCTCTCTACCTTCCTGATTTATCTCTGTTTACCTTCTATTTATCATTCCTTTCCTCGTTCATAACTTTATTCAATATTTCTTCTACAATTTCATTTTATTTATATTCTTATGTGTATTCCATTTCATTAATTATAATTTTCTCCGTTGTTTTAAATCTTATATTGAGACTTTCTGTATATTTACTATTCCAATATATTACTACTACTAATATTAATAAAAACAATAATAATAATAATAAAAGTATAATAACAATAATAACAACCCCCCCAACCCCCAACCCCCCCAACCCCCCAACCCCCCCCCCCAATAATAATAATTTACCTCACTACAGTAATGACACACACACGACCTCTAATTACCACAGGTATCTCAAAGTCTTCGATCAGGTGATGATAAAAGACCCGCTTACTGCTTCAAGGTCACCTTTGACATTTACCTTAACCATTAGGTCTTCCTGCTGTGTGTGTGTGTGTGTGTGTGTGTGTGTGTGTGTGTGACCTCGAAACACCACACCATCACTCCTCATATCATTTCTCGTGTTTTCTTGTCTTGTTCATTTATCACAGGTAGGAGGTCAGGTCAGAAGGTCAATTCTTAGGTCATTTGGTCCTAACCCTCATGCACGTAGTGGGGCTTTGAATACGTCATAACAGCAAGGGAGGAAGGATGGATGAGGAGGAGGGGGAAGAGGAGGAGGGGGAAGAGGAGGAGGGGGAAGAGGAGGAGGGGGGAAGAGGAGGAGGAGGTCGATGAAAAGGAGAAGGTGGTAGTGGTGGAGAAGGAGGAAGGGGAATAGGAGAAGGGGTGGTGAAGGAGGAACAAGAGGAGGAGGAAGAGTACTTGTTGTTGACAGAAACTTAAGAGACATCACAAGATATTATTTATTCAGTGTTTGTTTTTCAGATTTAACCATTCCCATTCACCTCTCTCTCTCTCTCTCTCTTCTGATCCCTTGTTATGCTTCTTTCCTTCAATCTTCACTACTTCCGTCTTCAACCCAGTAATCAAGACGACCTCACCTGAATCCAACACCGTATAACTTCCTGGCTCTCTCTCTCTCTCTCTCTCTCTCTCTCTCTCTCTCTCTCTCTCTCTCTCTCTCTCTCTCTCTCTCTCTCAGGGTGTACAGTAACAACATTCATTTCTCTTCCTACAGGAGGAGTGTCGACTTGAGGTGTTTCAGTACACAAATGGCAACTTGGTGCTACAGGTGCGACACATCCAGGTGTCTTCAGGCGTCACCAACAACACCTACACCCTCAATATGTTACAGGAGGAGAGGGTACGTGTGTGTGTGTGTGTGTGTGTGTGTGTGTGTAAAAGATCTTCACTTTCTCATTCTTTTCTTTTATTTTTCTCACATTTTCTTTTTATCTATATTTCTTACTTGTTTTTCACGTTATCCTCTCTCTCTCTCTCTCTCTCTCTCTCTCTCTCTCTCTCTCTCGACTTGCTAGAAGGTGAACAGAAGCCTTTGAAGCCTCACGAAGCTTACAAGGCTGTACCCACTAATAAATGGTCTAAGATTACAGCTCCGTCAGGCCATTCATCACCGCTGTACTCACTCCTGTACCACAGCCTACAGCACATCTTGTAACCCTCCCTCTGTTGTTACCTTCAGAACGCCTATTGTTTGTGTATATCGTTCGTTCTTGTAAAGTAATTCGCGTTAAAGCATTGAAATACCGATAATCCGAATTAATCTATGTGTCTAGTGCCGATAATCCGGAAATACAATCCTGGAATATCGATAATCCGGAATAATTAGTCACCCACTAACTCATAATCCAGATATGCAAGAAAAAAATACAGATTAGTTTGAACAAGGGAAAAATTATTCGCTTAAAAACACACTAAACATTTCAAACACATAATATTAAAACACTGGTATATCCAAACACACACACACACACACACACACACACACACACCAAACTCAACCTCGTGTCACTGTACCAATAGTTAATAGTAGGGTAGGTAACGTTACTTAGAGCCGAGTGGACACAGTCTAAAGTGGTGGTGTCAGTAGCTGTTATATGAGGGCGTGATGACAGGGAGAGGGAGAGACACATTGATGATAGTGAGAGACAAAATATGATAAAAGAGGAAGAAATAAACAAGAACCTGGAAGTTAATTGATTTCAGGATCGTGTTCTGGAGTAATGGTTAGCCAGTACAGTTGGTGAGTTGTCCGGTCTTCTTGGGTTATTTCTTGACATTAGTTCGTATATGTTAACTCATGATGTGGTTGTTGTGTTGGCGACAGTTTCTACTGGTTAACGTCGGTCAGCATCGAACACAAGGAGCAAGCCATTATTATTGATTTGTGATATGTGCCTATGTCACCCCCCCCACCCTCCCCCCTCTCATATACAAACTGTGGAAATTGATGGGTAAATTATTCTAACCCCCCCTCCCCCCTCCCAAAGATTCTCACTGAAAGTTCGCCACAAAAATAGTTATAAGTTATGGCGCCACAATTGACTCTTTATCCTTCATACCTCGGTAAATCGAATCCAATTCCTTTATAAATATTCCTATAACCTTATTGTATCATATCTTTAAAAGGTGGGGTTTTAGATATTGTGTCTTGGTGGGATATCGTAAACTAAAACCGGTTCGTGCAAGAGTGTGGCGACGATAAGAGTGTGTGTGTGTTGGTTGTTGTTGTGTAGATGAGAGGACCCCAGCGGTGAAGGTAATCGGGGTCCATATGTTGAGGCGTGTGTGTGGGATCTGAGAGTATGGAGGGGATCTTAGTGTGTCCGGGGGTGGGGGGGGAGGGGGTGGAAGGGGGATCTGAGAGCGTGTGTGGAAGGGGAGAGGGTTAGGACGATCGGCTCCTGTTGGTAATGGTCTCCAGTGATGCTCTTTTGATCCTCTGAGCGGGTCTTTCTCTTATAGTTTTATAACCTCACTTACCCTCCACCCCTTTTGTTTTTTCTTATCCTTTGTTTATTCATGTACTTTATCTGTCTGTCTGTCTGTCTCTTTACTACCCAATGAAAACAAAGAAACAAAATTAAACTGAAATAAAAATAATACCCCTAGTCGACCATTCACCTCAGACGATACACTTAACAAAAGCCTTAAGACTTTTTTATTATTATTATTCCTACTTCTTCTCCGGGGAACTTTGGCCACTAGAGCTGGAACTTTCCTCCCGCCTCCCCCCCAAAACAAACATTTCTGTGTTAATTTAGTCTCTTAACTCTGGCAGGTTTTTTGTGGTATAATTGTGACATTAGGAGAATGTTAGGAGGCGGATTCTCTTGTGTTGGGTCTTGATTATACACGTCTGTATGTTTACTCTTACATATATACATACATGCATACATACATTCATACACTCAAAAATTATGTTTCACTTTAATGATAAGGACACCTAGATGCTGTGTCTGTGTGTTGACCTTAAGTCGAACACATTACATACAGTACTTCAGGTCCCCCCCCCCCCCCAATCATTCCAGAACTGCAGGTGCCTCTAACCCACACAACTCCAATTATTCCAGAACGACAGATGGTTGTAACAATTCCCATCATTCCAGAACCGATGCGACACGCCGATCAGCAAGGTGGCGAAGATGATCAACCATCGTTCATCCAAGATCCACCACGACGTGCGTCTCTCCCTCTTCGTGTTGGCTGAGGTTATAGACACCGTTCCCAGCCTTCAGAGGATCAGCGGTGGGCAAGCTTGTCCCCGCAGCGTGGGCGTGGGGGCGTGTTGGTGGGTGTGGGTGACGGGCGTGGCGCTGGTGTTAGTAGGGAGACTCCACACGACAGACTGGAGGGCGGCGAGTGTGTTGTGATAAAGTAGTCAGTCTAAACCATAAGAAAATTGTAAATAACAGACTTAAGACTCAAATGGACAACTTTCAGTGTGTTTGTAAATAATGGAAACGGATGAAAAATATTATATTAGAGTGTTTTTTGACAATTTTACTTGTTGTATGCTAAGCCATCACGTGTGAGTTTACTTTAAGCTAAATAAAAGTAGAAGTTCATTTTTTCCTAATGGGTAGTGGTTCTTTGGCGGCCTACCTGGGTTGTGTGTGGGCCTTCGCGTGTCTCTCTCTCTCTGTTGTGCTTCTGCTGCTAAGAGAACGTATAAGAACCTCCTCTGCGCATGCGTCAGTGCTGAAGATTACATAACGCATGGTGAGGAACTTCTGATACTACTGGGAAACAGAACGCATGAACTAAACTAACAAACAACAGCTCCCGACAGTGGTGAAGAAGTAACGAAAGACTCGTATAATAACATCACTGCGCATGCGTTAGAACTGAAGCCGTGAACCGGAAGTGGAAGTAATGTCACAATAGCTGGCTTACTAAAGGAACCACAAGTATGTTTAGTTCCATTAGTGTTAAAAAGGAATATTATCTTGAATTAATAACAAAGGTAAGATAACTCTACCTGGTTTAGGATGAGGTAGCTCAGCTTAACCAAACCTGAGGAAAGATTAAAAGTTCGTGAGGATTTACTAGGAGAGAAACACGTCTTGTAGGAACACTTTATCTCGAGACCTGTGACCAACTTCTGAACACGACATTAAGCTGTTGGTAAGTGTCGCATAGAGAGAGACTGGCTGCTGGTAACTGTGGTATAGGGTGACTGTAGACTGTAACTGTTGGTGACTGTGGGTATGAAGAGAGACTGTAGCTGTTACTGTACCTCTGCCATGGTTATCAGTGGCTGTCAATAATGTCTCGTTTCAATAGTCTTTACCAGAGTTACCGAAAGACTATAGACAGCACCTCGGGTCAGCATCAGAGTGTACACAGTGAACAGGTGTAAACAATTCACCTGAACACAGTGATGCCAACACACACAACCCAAGGACCAGATTCCCAAAAGTTCCTACTTGAAATTTCGTCACTGAGCCAAAATGTCATAGAAATTACACTGAGACTCGACGCTTAACTTCCTTCCTCACTCTCAGCCCACGAGGAAACATCAACTTAGGAATCTTTGAGAATCTGGCATTGCGAATTTAATGTTCTTTGTCACTTAGATAAAGTAGACTTTTTTGTGTTAGTTTTTTCTCAATTGAATGTTATCGTGATATTTTTGAAGTCCTTGATATTGTATAAAGTTATCGTATAAATATTATCATTTTCAAGTTCTCAATAATGTGCAAGATGGTGTTTTAAGTGTGTGTGTGTGTGTGTGTGTTGGTGCTATATCTAGTTAAGTGACTCTTCTGTTTCTGTTAATAATGAACTACGGGAGAATATAACACTTATCACACGTGTTTGTTAACGGCGCTGAACCACAAGTTGTACAAAAAAATAAAACACGTTGATTTTTTTTTTTTTATGTTGTGAGGAAAAAAGGTACAGTAGTTAAGAGAGAATGTGATAAACTAAATGAATTTTCTTATCTATTTCTATGATGTACTGTACAGGCGGGGTCAGAAGTTTGCTCCTCCTAAGTAAAGCAGTGTCGAACCCCTAGATGAGATGGAACAACACACCCACATCAATACGACTCTCAGGGTGAATCAGTTCGGAGTGCTCATTCCCGCGACTCAGTTTCACCCACAGGAAGCGAAACTTTTGACCGCGATTGTAGAACTGTAGACAGATGTATGTAGACGATGCTCATAATTTACATATTAAAAAAACACTAAAATATATATATATACAGTATATACATTTATCTTATTTTCTGAGGATCACGTCTGAGCACATTGACTTATTTCAAACAGTTGCCGTAGTTTCAAAGTTCACAAGACTGTAACTTTACCTCTGTGTGTGTCTGTGTGTGTGAAGTGCTCGACATGTTCTTAGTTTCCGATACAAATATCCACGACACAAAAAAAAGTTATTCACAAAATAGTTACATATATAGAGTTTAAATACTTTATTTTATCGAAGTTAAAATAAATATATCAAGATCTAAATGTGTTGAACTTATACACTTGTTCATTTTGGTTAAAGTTGAACTGAATATAACAAGTTCCATTATCACGTGCGTTTATTGATTAGTGTTATTTATTTTTTATAATTTAGATTTATTTTACTAAATGTCATAGTCTATTATTTTATATTACTCTTTATATTTCTATTATTTTATGTTAATATTATAGTAAAGAATATTTAACGTCTCATTTATCAAGTTCAAATTTAATTAACAAAAATAATTATTAAACTTCATGTAAAAAAATTCTTATGACGATAATATTGAATTTAATGACATCTTTTATAGTTAATTCCTGTATTGGATTTTATTACTGCTATTTCCATCAAACGAAGAATTTTTTCATGAAATTTGGACGGGATTTTCTTAACTATTGGTAGTGATATTTTATCGATAATTTTGGTTGATAGTTTGAGAAAGAAAAAATAATCTTTGTTTATCTTTTTGAGACGATTCTGATATTTGGTTGAGAAGAGAAACGTTATAGCAAGTGCGTCGTATAGGTTATTATTTTGACATGCTGGGTCATCTGTGCTCACCTGGAATTACCTAGGGTCATCTGAGGTCACCTAGGGTCATCTGGGGTCACTTAAGGTCATTTGTGGTCACCTAGGGTTATCTGTGGTCACCTGGAATTACCTAATTTGCCTGTGATCACCTAAGGTCATCTTGGGTCATCTGAGGTCACCTGAACTACCCCCTGGTCACCCTGAGTCACCTGTGGACCCCAAGTGCTAATTCTGAACTCCTAAGACTCACTTCTGTGGACATTTCTACCGCTGTTTCCTGACTTTGATAATTATTCCTTTATAAGCTGTAAGTAGCCAGGTTGTTTGTAGGTTACGCTGCTTTAATATACTTCTATTACATCACAGTGTAAGTAACGCACACAATAACTTTTATAAGGAGGGAATTAAACTTCAAATTTTCGTGGGAACCTGAAGATACAACAAGAATGATCAATCACGTAGTTGTGTTTAGTGAGCACTGATGGCTGCCGGGCACATCATCCTAACTCACAGTGAGGGAGTGAAGGGAGGTGGTGCGGGTGTCATTCTTAACCAGAAGATATCGTACTGGTTCAATATTTTACTCTACCTTCAATTTTGATCATAACGTGAATCTAACTCAGTAATATTACGAAATTAATCCATTTGGTGAGACTTTAGTTGCTATCAAAATTTAGAGGATTAATGTTCAAAGATAAAAAAAGCAAAAAAATAATATACTTGTACTGTACCTTGCAGCAGCGGTGGCGGGCGTATGATCAATAATTCGCTCAGTAGGTGTAATCTGTCGGTCAAAAGAATAAAAATTTCATTAGTACATTTAACAATTCTAAAAAATAAACTTATTTCATGTAGACATATATATAAAAATAACACGTTTTTTTTATATGAATCTTTAACGAATGAGAGGAATAAAATATTGCCATAGAGAAGAATGTTGGCTGGAGTATGTGATGATCAAGTACCACGAACAAGAATGCCACATCTATAGTGAACAGCCAACAACACAACCAGCTAGATATATCCTACCTTGACTCCCTCCTCTCACCCCTCCCTACCCCCAAAAAAAAAAAAATATCCTAGGTGAATTAAATTAAGTTTCCTCAAGTTAAGTTTAATCTTTGTTACGGTAAATCGATGTTTTGGCTTTGTTCATATCATCTGAAGATCAAATAGCTCAGTGTTCCCATTCTTGGTACCTTTTTAACACCGGATTAGTGATTTTTGTTAACTATCACGGGAGGAAGAGAGGCTAGCTGACTGGAAGAGAATCATGGCATGTAAGAACTGACTTGTGCAAATTAAAGAAAGTGGTAGGTATAAAAGAGAATGGCTCACATAAAAGAAAATGCCACCAATAAAAGAAAATAGAGCAGATAAAAGAAAGAGATAGACATTAAACACAATCACATAGAAAATGGGGAAGTGGTACAGATGGAGGACTATACCAAATCATTACCCACTCTCTCCCCCCCCTCAGAAAAAAAAAACGAATTTCTGTTGTTTTTACATAATATAAAAATTAAACAGAAGATAAACTTACTTGAAATATATACCAAATGAGGATATATATATATGTTTAATTTCCTTCTTTATCTCATTTCCTATTATTTATCACTTACCTGCTATTTCCTTCCTTATCCTTGCAGGTCGACTTGCCAATAAGACGCACTTATATATATACAAATTTATTTTACTCCCTCAATATTTGTATTTTTGTATATTTTTGTATATGTAAGCAAATACTTATATGTGTGTATATATATATATAGAGAGAGAGATAAATACTATGTAATTTACACAATAAACATTTCGACTGATTTTATTTGTTTTTATTCTCTAAAAAATAGGTAGTTTCTCTTTTTCTCTCTTACTCATTGTTTTCATCTCTATTTAGTTCTCTATCTGTTTTCTCTTCACCTATCTATCTATACTACTACTACTACCTATACTACTACTACTACTACTACTACTGCTGCTATCCATCCCTCCAAAAGGCGTTAGAATCACTCCAACACACAGGCAGCAACAACCGAGGCAGATGTAGCGTTCCAGCATGTCCATTATTCATAAGAGAGACGAAGCAATTATTCACGAGAGGAGAAAGTGAATAGGGAGTTATACATCAATAAGGGAAGGAGGGAAGGAAGAGAAGGAGGAAAGGAAGGAAGGGAAAGGGTGTCTTTTATATTTCACATCAATTCGCTAAACTCTGGAATGTACAAAGGTGATGGTGGTAGTGATCTGTTGTGACTATGTTAGGTATGTGTTGCGTCCTTGTGTATTGCGTCCTCTGCGTCCTCAAAGGTAATGAATCACAGATATGTCTAAGCTATGTGTGAGGTAGTCAAGTCTTCCATGAGGAGAGTTACAGAGAATGTCTTGGGGTAGGATTTCCATTGACATAGTGAGAGATGATTAGTATTGAGAACATATTGATTCTCTTTTGTTTTCTCTTTCTCTCGATTTCTCTCGCTCTTTCTTTCTCTATCTCTATTTCGCTTAGCTTTCTGTTTGTTTGTCTGTCTGTCTCTTCTGCTTCGCTTTCTGTCTCTCTCTCTCTTACCACTCCTGTCTCCAGCCTCAACCGAACACACTTATAAAGATGCTTGGAAACTTAATTCAAGGAAAACAAAAAAATGTACAATTATCCGGAGGTTTCAAAGGTACAGAATTATAGTGATACGGAAAAAACCCCTTGAAAGATAACATAAACTTACAAAAATACTTTAAATCTTCGTCTCATGGATTACAGAAGAGAATTACAAAAGTCTATCATCTCAAAGGGTTACAGCATAGATCTATATACCTCTCTCGTTTCAAGGATTACAGTTGAGTATTACAGTATTACAGGGGAACGGGGTCTAAAGTCATCTCAATATTTGGGTATAAGATCCAGAGAGTGTGTAGGGAAGACTATGGTCACAAGATGGTGTTGGCGATCAGTGAGCCTGGGGTATAACTAGCCGGTCTTGGGTACCATAGTATGTGGGGGCCCTGTGATTGGTCCTGGTTGGGTAGTGTAAAATCTGGTGTGCTTCAGAGTCAGTTAGTGAGTAGAGTCTGTAGAGTTAACATCTGGTCTCCTGTCTCCTAAACCATACAGTAAGTAGCTAGTGTTACTGTACTCTTATTGCTCTAGAGTTATTATATATTATAGTGTTGATTGTTTGCATTTATTGTTTATTTGTTATTAATTGAGTTCATTGATTTCTTTTGATATATATATTATGTATAAAATTCCGTCATCAGCTTTAGAGGAGTGTATGTATGTATGTATGTATGTATGTATGTATGTATGTATGTATGTATGTATGTATAAATAAACAAATAATAAAAACAAAGAAAATTAAAAACAAACACGAATAACGAAACAAACTAAAACATTCTATATTCAATCATTATCTATCTATCTATCTATCTATCTATCCATGTCTGTCTGTCTGTCTGTCTGTCTGTCTGTCAGCTCACGTTCGCCTCAGTAACATATAGTTAACAGCAAACTAACGACAGTGATCATTTTTATCCAGTGTTCAATAATTTACAACGTGAATGTTCCCTAACTATGTGCCGTCGCCTTCAATCAATATGCAAATCAGGCAGACCAATGAGCTGAACACAGAGAAGATAAGTGTTTGATGATGGTGTTCTCTCTCTCTCTCTCTCTCTCTCTCTCTCTCTCTCTCTCTCTCTCAAGGTAAGTCTGACTACCTCCATCCAGCCGTGATCGAACGGGTGTCCTTGAGTAACAAATGCGGCAAGTTTAGCTCAACCGCCTTCACTCCAGAGAGGCACCAACTTGACAGACAGACAGAGACATATACCCCCTCCCTAGACTCTTTACAGACAGATAGACAGACAGACACAGACCCCCCCCTCCTTAAACTGATCACCTTGGCCTTTTCCAGGTAAGCTGCTCCTCGGTCAGCACAGGTAAACCCCCCACCCCAGGGCATCTCTTAATAACCTCACCTGTGTTAAAAGGCTCAGTCCCCCCCACCTCCCCCCACACCTCCCCCACACCTCCCCCCCACCTCCCCCCCCTTGCAGCCAGTGAGTCGGTAATATATTAGAATATGGCCCTGGAGCAACTGTCGATACAAGGAGGAGAGAGAGAGAGCGAGAGAGAGAGAGAGAGAGAGAGAGAGAGAGAGAGAGAGAGAGAGAGAAAGAAAAAAAAAGAATACAGAAAAAGAGAGCGAAAGAAAGAGAGAAATAACGAGATAAAGAGGGAAAAAAGAGAGCGAGAAAGTCCTTGCCAACGTTGGACTAAAATCAAGATACAAATCACAAGATGCAAATGTAACCAGTAGAGGGAGACTGGAAATTAGTGCAGAGGTAGGGAGGGTGAGAGGTAGGGAGGGTGAGAGGTAGGGGGGGTGAGAGGTAGGGAGGGTTAGGGGTAGGGAGGGAGGGAGACTGGAAATTAGTGCAGAGGTAGGGAGGGTGAGAGGTAGGGAGGGTGAGAGGTAGGGAGGGTGAGAGGTAGGGGGGGTGAGAGGTAGGGAGGGTGAGAGGTAGGGGTGGGTTGGAGATTGGTGTAGGTGTGGTAGGTGTTTAGGGGTAGGGAGGGGAGGGAGACCTGGAAAATTAGTGCAGAGGTCAGGGAGGGTGAGAGGTAGGGAGGGTGAGAGGTAGGGAGGGTGAGAGGTAGGGAGGGTGAGAGGTAGGGAGGGTGAGAGGTAGGGAGGGTGAGAGGTAGGGAGGGTGAGAGGTAGGGAGGGTGAGAGGTAGGTAGGGAGGGTGAGAGGTAGGGAGGGTGAGAGTGAGAGAGTGTGTGTGTGTAAAGATAAGAGAGACATAAAGAGAAAAAGAGAAAATAAAGAGACAGTGAGGAAAGGGAAGTGTGGTTAGTAGATGAGAGGAAGAATAAGAAAGAATGAGAGAGAGAGAGAGAGATTAATGGGAAGAGGGAGAGTGAGAGTTGGGATGAGTTTGAAAGAGAAAGACAGTTAAAGATAGAAAGATTAAGTGAAAGAGAAAGGAGAACGAGTGAGAGAAAGAGAGAAAGACCGAGAGAAAGGAGAACGAGTGAGAGACTGAGAAAGAGAGAGAGGGAGGGAGGGGGAGAGAGAGGGAGAAAGAGAGAGAAACTGGATACAACACAGCTTGTTCCTTGGGGCACGTGGCACCTCTAGTCCATCCAGCTGTGAACGGGTACCTAAATAAAGAGGATTACTGTGCAGTATACTATATCCGCACTACCTACCCAATCATATTAACTCTCAATTCTCTGTCTACATAATATTTCCAACTACAATATGAATAAAAATATATACATCAGAATTTATAGAACTCAAGTTTATGATTAAGTTCACCACAATATATGTATTTTTTTCAACGTATTTCGTCGTCACTATCAATGATTTACAGGATTTTTATAACAGTGACCTAAAAATATTTCGTTCACTTGCGAATTTCACCACAAAAGGTCTGGTGGAATTTATATAAAAGGTAACTCGATGTGACAACCTGCTCTAAATACCTTTTGTATCTGTACGAGTTTATGGTTCTTTTTTATTCCGTGTGTGTGTGTGTGTGTGTGTGTGTGTGTGTGTGTATTTTATCTCGTCTTACTTACATGTATAATACGTTCATGCATTTATGTATTTCTGTGCATGTGTCTCTGCATACGTGTAAACTTGTATGTATGTATGTATATATGTATGTATATATGTATGTATGTATGCACTGCGTGTCACCATAACACACACAGACGATACAGGAGGTATGTTTGGTAGTGTAAGCTGTCTGTAACCTAACCTAACCCATTCTAACCTAACCTAACCCATTCTAACCTAACCTAATTTTAATCTTCCTTCATTCATCACTTGGTTAAATCATAGTCCTCAAAGGGTAAAAAACATCGTATTCAAAGGGTTAAACCACCGTCTTCAAAGGGTTAAACCACCTTATTCTAAACCCTTTAAAGTGATTCAATACTTTTACAGCACACTTTCAAACTTTCCCTATTCTGTAACACACCGTAAATTTCCCTCTTGTAGATATAAAAAAGTAGTCAAACTTCTACCTTTCGATAGGGAAAAAACAAACAACCGCCCCCCCCCCTCCATTCAATATAAAATATACACAAATAAAGTAGTTTTTTCCCCTCAGTATCATATAAAAAAATTCCCCTTTGTCTAGAGGGAAATAAGGCCACAAGATACCTGAGAGTAATTAGAGTTATTCAGAGCCTCTCCCAGAGCCTCTAGTCAATGGAGAGAAAGATGGTGGCACATTCTTGAGATTCTAAGGCATAGCTGCACCCTCCTTACACCCCCCTGGCACCACCTGATGCCCCCCTAACACTCCCTGGCCCTCCCTGCCACCATGAGACACTCCCTGACATACCTGATACGACATAACCCTTCCTGGCACCACCTGACACCCCTGACATCACGTGATACCCCCTGACACCCCCCCCCTGACCTTCGTGACCCGCACTGACACCAAACATATTAAGATGAACACACACACACACACACACCTGCAGGCGACGTTAATTGAAGCTACTGCATATTACCTCAAGTCTTGTCTCGCTCTCTGCCGGCAGGTAGGTCTTCTCAGGTGAGCTCTCTCACATCAGTAGAGTTCTCCGTACTATCAGATCCTCCTCTTCCCCTCCTCCCCTCTTCCTAGTCTTCATCCTCCTCTTACTCATCGACTTATTCGTTGTACTCCTCCTATTCCTCTCACTCCTCTTCTTACTTCTCCTCCTCAACCTCCTTCTCTTCTAACTCTCCGATTTATTCGTCCTACTCCTCCTCCTCCTCCTACCAAGCAGGTTCTCAGATGAGTTCTGGACGGTGTGGTGGTCGAGAGTAAGAACCCGTTTACTCGATCAGTCTCGGAGCATGTTTTCGAAGCATGGTAACGAAGCCGTGCTCGGGCAGTGATCGCGTAGACGGCAACACTGAACCACCAACCCTTCCCGGGCAGTTACGTGTGGGAGCCCAATAATTGCTGGCCACCTACATGGGGTCCCTGCCACACCACACAGACGAGCAAGTTAAAAACAACGATGGACGTTGTGCCGTCGCCTACACCTCCCACCAGTGACCCTCAAGAGTCAAGGCCACCATTTGAGTGGACAAAGACGTTAACGTCTCTGGCAGGTCAGAAGTGATGGATACAGAAATAGAAACGGAAAATGTAAAGCTTATGGGACCTGTATAGTTATGTGAAAAATGTAAATCCTATGTGTACACTTGATATTGTCAAGAAGAAAATAAACACGTTACGCAGTCAGTACAGAAAGGAGCTGAAAATGATAGCCGCATCGAAGAAGTCTGGGGCAAGTGCAGACGACGGTGTGGCAGTTCCGTGTAAACACACCCCCCACTAAACAGTGGTCAGTACCCTGCTCCGACCCCATGCTTCGCCACTGACCCGAAGCGTGCTCGACCACCATAGGTGGTAACTGATCGTGTAAACGAGCCCTGAGGCACCAGAGTTCTTCCATACAGTAGAATCGACATCAATGAATCTACCTCTCTTTAAGGACACACGGATCTCTCCTCCACGTCGGTCCTCTCAGGTGAGCTACGGCGTCAATTGAGTCCACCTTTCTTTAAGACCCCCCACCCTCCCTCCCTCCCTTCCCCAGGTAGGTCCTCTCAGGTGAGCTGCCGACGTGGCGGGCCCCGGAGCCTCTCACCATGGCCACCTGGGGAAATCACGATGATGGGTCCTTTCTCTTACACTGTTAACAAGTTTGCTACATTATAATAACACACACACACACACGTATATTTCACAGACTCACCTGTCGCCTGTAGTGGTACTGATGTTGGTGGCCGCCAGTGATGAGGGGGGTGGTGGGGGAAGGAGGGGTGGGGATGAGGGAGGGGGGTGCGTGAGGGAAGGGGTGTTGGTAAGGGATGTGATTGAGGTGATGGGATAAAGAGAATAAGGAAAGAGGGTGAGGGTGGTGGTACAGTAGGTGGTGGCAAATGATAATAAGAAGGAAAACATAAATTAGATGAATAAAATATGAGGGTTAATAAAAGTGAGTGAGAGAGAGAGAGAGAAATACAGAGATATAGAGGGACAGAGTGAGAGAGAAAGATAGAACTAGACAGACACAGAGAGAGAGAGAGAGAAGTGAGCTCAAAGGTAAGGTCATTAGGGAGTTATTAACGCCTTCATTAACTAAGCCAGACAGGTAATTTCCGTCAAACACCGGAGATTCTTCTTT
>CAUDMG010001356.1:2760000-2817500 GCA_958450375.1 Homarus gammarus | reverse complement strand
ATAGATTAAATAACTGTGTCTCTCATTGCTTAATCAAAAGACTGTCTTGCCTTCACCAACACCTCATCCGACATTCTCTTCTCTAATTCCACAATGCGACATAATAAGTCAAGAGTCAACCGCGGCATTAATACGTATTATCTGTACGTGTGTGTGTGTGTGTGTGTGTGTGTGTGACAAGAACCTACACTCATTCCTTAAGCAAACGACACTGGAACTCAGCACCACCAACGCACCCTGACACAGCTTAAGCACATCCCCACACACACTCTTATATACCCCGACATATCCTTACACAGCCTCACACACACCCCTAACACATCCTAACACACATCAAGCGACAACAGTAAACTTTCCACGCACCTGCTATGACTGTTCAATGTTTCTCAGTTGCCTTAACTTGTGTCGTGTTTATGTCTCAGAGCAACACACACACACACACACACACACACTCACTCTCTCTCTCTCTCTCTCTCTCTCTCTCTCTCTCTCTCTCTCTCTCTCTCTCTCTCTCAGTGAAAACAAATTCTGATGACAGACAATAATTGAACCAGACATTTCTAGCAGACCTTTTCAGCAGCCTCCTTCAGCAGACTCTCTACCAGCAAACTCTTCCCCCCCAGCAGACTCTCTTACCAGCAGACAGCCTCAGTACCAATACTAGGCAGTGAGTTTTGTAAGAAGCAGAGATCGTGGTGAGTCTCGCCTGCAGGAACAGCTGATCCGAGATACACAAATATCTCGCTGGTGTACTGGAGGGGTGTTACTGGAGGGGGTGTACTGGAGGGGTGTACTGGAGGGGGTGTACTGGAGGGGGTGTACTGGAGGGGGTGTACTGGAGGGGGTGTACTGGAGGGGGTGTACTGGAAGGGGATGTACTGGAAGGGGGTGTACTGGAAATGGAACAGTGTGGTGATTGTAAAGTGATTGCATGACGGTACAACCCACAACTGCTATCATTACATACACACACACACAGTAAAATTGCAAATATCCAAGGCTGCTAAAGTTGCTTGCTATTTTAACAGTAAAGTTATAGATTATTGAGGTGTGTCTGTGTGTGTATGTGTCTACGCGTGTGTGTCTGTGTCTGTGTCTGTGTGTGTGTGTGTGTCTGTGTGTCGGTAACATTTAAGGTTGAGACTGAACACTTGGGTAACAATTACCTGGGCACGAGACACGCACCCTTTTCATATACCTTCACCACACACTCTACCTCCCTCCACCACACACTCTACCTCCCTCCATCACACACTCTACCTCCCTCCACCACACACTCTACCTCCCTCCACCTTACAAACAAACAGAAGACACATACAGACAGACAAACACTAACAGACAAGCAAACACTAACAGACAAGCAAACAATAACACAAGGACAGACAATATACTCCACTCCCGGTCTGTGAAGCTTAACAGACACAGGAACAATAAATAAAGCTTGTGTGCTGTGTCACGTTTTCACTCAAGCCTTTTTCCCGAAATAAGAAAAGAAGCGTTTGTCACCTGTGTAAAAAAGGTAACTCATATATTCAGCGGTAAATACAGGTAAATAAACGGTATGTGTGTTTTGGTGTGAGGGAGGTGGGGGTGTGGGTGGGGGTGTGGGTGGTGGGGGTGTGGGTGGGGGGTGGTGGGGGGGTGTAATCATGAAAATAATTTAATCTTTGAGTCATTTATTTGGAGTCACCTGATTCCTTCCTCCCTCCCCCAACCAGTGATGTCAGATGTAAACAATATCTTCAATAACGCTTTCACCTTCTTCCCACAAGTCTTAAGGAACAACAAGGAACAGAGGAACAACAAGGAACAACAAGGAACAACGAGGAACAACAAAGGAACAAGACGTAACTATTTCTCTTGCCTCATTTTCGTTTCACAAATAAAAAAAAAATTTCGAAAAGGCAGTTCCTGTTTGCTTTCGTGTTTACCACCAGTGTTGTTTGCCCGAGTGACGGCACGGCTTCCATTTTTAACGCACCTCACAAATTTTTACACTTGGAAAAATATTGTGTTGTCGAAAGTTGTGTTGTGGGGGTGTGGGGGTGTGGGTGATGATGGGGTGAAGTGTGGGGGAGGTGGAATGATGGGGGGTGGAGGAGGAGGGAGTGAGGTGTGGAGGGCTCTTGTTTGTTGGAGAGGGGGTTAGATTAGGTTAGGTTTAGGTTAGGTTAGGTTAGGTTAGGTTCGGTTAGGTTAGGTTAGGTTAGGTTAATAATAATAATAATAATAATTCCATTCATCTATACATAACATCATAAATATCAATCAATTTTAACATCAAACTAACACACACACACACACACACACACACACACACATACACACACACACACACACACATACACACACACACACACACACACACACACACACACTCTCTCTCTCTCGCTGTAGATTCTGTAGAAGGTAGTGGATTATTAAAGGTCTTGGCCGACACTACAGCACCACTGAGCCAATCTAGCTGAGTGAAGGTGGGAATTCCTCGGATCAAAAAAGTGACGTCATAGCTGAAAAGAATGACGTCATTTCTTCCTTCATCGTTGAGTATGAAATGTGTGTGTGTGTGTGTGTGTGTGTGTGTGTGTGTGTGTTATAAAGTGATGGTGATTGATGGTGGTGGTGGTGGTGATGATTTTTCGCTCCCATCATATAAATAATAATAACAACAACAACAACAACTCCACCATTATAATCTCATCTCTGTCCCTCACAAACAAACAAACAAACAAACAAACAAATAAAATCCAACACCATTTTCTCTACCTTCTCCCTCATGTAGGTACGATCAAGTGAGACATTCTGAAACATCTTAATAAATTTGGTGAGTTCCATTACCCTCCCTTCCTCTCCCTTTAGACTCCCTTCATTTCTTTACCTCTCCCTTTCCTTCCCATCAACTCCCTTTTCCCACCCCTTACTATTCTTCTCTTCCCCCCCCTCTCCACCCCCACTTCCTTCCCTCTTCCCCCCTCCACCCCCTTCCTTCCCCCTTCCCCCCTCCCCCCTCCCACCCTGTCTACCACCTGCTGTTATATATCGTTCAAAAATGTCCTCTCGACGATTTCTCAGCGAATATTTTTGTGTCCGGGTGATTTATATGTGAAGGCAAGAGGAAGCAAGGGGCGTGTTTGTGTGTCTTGCTTCGTTTGGGCGTAGTTGTGGAGGCAAGAGGAAGCAAGGGGCGTGTTCGTGTATGTGTCTTGCTTCATTTTAGTCTTGCTTCGTTTTGGCGTAGTCTCTCCTCCTCTAAACTCATAGAAAACGTATTTGTTTCTTTTCACGGCCTGAGATGTGTCTGTTTTTGATAGAGAGAGAGAGAGAGAGAGAGAGAGAGAGAGAGACGGGGGGGGGGGGAGAAAACCGAAAGAAGAAGGAGAAACAGAGAGATAAACGTAGTGATAAAGACAGAATGAAAGACACAGAGATAAAAATAAACGAGAGAAATATAAAGCATCCCCCCTCACCCTACACCCCCCCCCCCAGGGTAGGAGGACATCTAGCGGCGGTCGACCCATCACTCAGAACCAGATACAAAATTTACTCCCAGGACGAGTTACCACTAAGCCCAGGTTACGGATCACAACAGAGCCACTAAACCAGGCTTATGTTGTAGCCGCCAGTCAGAGACCTTCCTAGAGTGGCTATTGTGTGGATAGTCAAGATGGGAGACATGTGCATTGTAGGAAGTAATGTGTACAAACCAGTCCACCAGGTTTGATAGGTAGGTCAAGGTGTGGTGTGGTGGGGGGTGTGGTAGGTCAAGGTGTGGTGTGGTGTGGTGAGGATTAATCTGTACCTTCTTTTTCTCCCCCTTATTTCCCTTTCATTCTTTTCCTTTTCCCTTAACTCCCCCTTCTCTCTCTCTCTCTCTCTCCCTTTTCCCCTTAAATCTTCCTTCCCCCTCTCGCTTATCCTTCCCTCTCCCATTAAGCCAACTTCCCCCTACCTATCCTTCCCTCTCCCCCAAACCCCCCCCACTCCCCTCACCCCCCCCTCTTTCCCTCTCCCCTTACCTGCGGTCGAGGACTTTCCGATAGTAATTTGGCGTCATTTGCTTTGTGTTGATTATTGAAAACGTCTCCCAGGGAACTCCTTATTATTTCTCTCGACAAGTATGATAGCTGAGAGACGAGACAGACAAACAGACAGACAGACAGACAGACAGTAATAACCCACAATATACGTCAGCTCCTATCAGCTCAAATATCCTTCTTAGTTCCTTCACCCTCAACAGGACTCCAGCCTCGGATTAAGATGGACAGTTCCACCAAAAAGAAGAATACGCCTTCAAGGATATGAGTCAACTGCTACAACGTCTTCTAGATTTTGCTAATATCTACTCCAGGTGTTAAATTAGTGTTAAATATCTACTCCAGGTGTTAAATTAGTGTTAAATATCTACTCCAGGTGTTAAATTAGTGTTAAATATCTACTCCAGGTGTTAAATTAGTGTTAAATATCTACTCCAGGTGTTAAATTAGTGTTAAATATCTACTCCAGGTGTTAAATTAGTGTTAAATATCTACTCCAGGTGTTAAATTAGTGTTAAATTAGTGTTACACATCAACTCCAGGTGCTAAATTAGTGTTACATATCTACTCCAGGTGTTAAATTAGTGTTAAATATCTACTCCAGGTGTTAAAAGGTAAATTTCCCAGGGTATATATCCCAAGGTAGCTGTCCCACAGATGTCCCATAGGTAAATATCCCAGAGTAGATGTCCCACGGTAAGTATCCCACGGTAAATGTCCCAAAGGTGTCCCAAGGTAGGTGTCCCAGGTCATTAGTGTTGCCCTAATTAAGGTGTAGAGACAGCAGTAGTGTGGTGGCCACTGAAGTGTGTAATGAGGGCAGGGAGGTACAGGTGTGTGTGTGTGTGTATGTGTCCAACAAGCCGAGTAGGTCACCAGGCAGGGTAGGTCACCAGGCAGGGTAGGTCACCAGCCTGGGACCTGAGGAGCGGCGCTACATCTTCGCTTTCATATCGAAAACCTATAAAGATTTTTCCTCGATGATTACAAAAAATTTTTGTCTTTGATATATGGCCTTATTGTTATGAATGTTTGTGGGCGGGGCCTGAAGGGCGTCAGGGAGTGGTGGGCGGGGCCTTATTGTTGTGAATGTTTGTGGGCGGGGCCTGAAGGGCGTCAGGGAGTGGTGGGCGGGGCCTTATTGTTGTGAATGTTTGTGGGCGGGGCCTGAAGGGCGTCAGGGAGTGGTGGGCGGGGCCTTATTGTTGTGAATGTTTGTGGGCGGGGCCTGAAGGGCGTCAGGGAGTGGTGGGCGGGGCCTTATTGTTGTGAATGTTTGTGGGCGGGGCCTTATTGTTGTGAATGTTTGTGGGCGGGGTCTAAAGAGCGTCAGGGAGCCGTGGGTGTGACTCATTATTCTGAATGTTTGTGGGCGGGGCTTAGAACAGGCCAGTGGCTGGTGGGCGTATTCGAGATGGCTTTAGTTAGGGGTTGATGTGTCCTATATAACGTCAGGTAGTAATGGGCGTAGCCAGGATGTCAGGAGATGGTAGGCGTGGCCAGAATGACGTCAGCTGGTGGGTGTGGTTTGGATGATGATAGGTGCTTGTGGGCGAGGCTTGGTTGACGTCATTACTCTGTCATTGGATGGCAGTGGGCGGGTCTACAGCCTATGATCACAGTGAACACAGGAAAGAGAAGAGATTTATCCTCTCTCTCTCTCTCTCTCTCTCTCTCTCTCTCTCTCTCTCTCAATGACTTTCAATGACAACATCTCAAGAGAGTCAATTCATCTCTCTCTTTCCCTCCTTTCCTCTTACTTTCTCCCCCCCTCTCTCTCTCTCCTTCCCTCTTCCTCTCACTTTCTTCTTCCCCCTCCTCTCTCTATCTCATTCACACTCTCTAATTTTTATCATTCACTTTCCAAAATATGCACCGACTGGATACCCTAGTTCACAACTTTCACAAAACTCTTTCACCTGCGGGACCACATTTCCTCATTAGTTAAAGCACAGGTGTTCCAGGGGGGGGGGGGGTAGGGGGGGATGGTCCTACCCAAAAATATTCCGCCCTCGAGTAACGATGTGAGAAATGTGTGAGAGAGGGAGAGAGAGAGAGAGAGAGAGAGAGAGAGAGAGAGAGAGGGGGAGGGGTAACGGCAGATGGAAGACTCCTCACCTAAAATAATGTAACAACAGGTAAATGGCAGACTCCATCCAACCTGCAAGACATCAAAGGAAGGAATTCGATGACTGAAATCTAGCGTGAAATTCAATGCACGTCTTTACCACCAGGGGGAAGTGAGAGACAAGACAGACAGATAGACAGACGGATTTTGACAGAGACAGACAGAGAAATAGACAGAGAAAGAGAGGCAATAGATAGAATGTACAGGTGTAGTAAAGCAGGTGTGTGTGTGTGTGTGTGTGTGTGTGTATACGGTGTTACCCTTCCGTGTTTACATTACTGCTTCTATAACCTCTATGAATATGTAACATAATGGATGGTGTTTATATTGAAAGCTAGAACTGTATCGAGTAATTGTTCCTCGATAAACACCTGAGTCTCCTAGGTAAGTTGAAGTAGTGGCGACCTCTTTACACTTCCTCCTCTCTCTCTCCCCTGTCTTTCCCTCTTCCCTTTCCCTCTTCTCTTCTTCCCTTCTTCTCAATTTAATGTGTTGTTTCACCTTTACCTCCCACCACGATGTAGGTGGTCACTCCACACACCTGTCCACACACCTGCTACACTACACCTATCCACACACACACACACCTGCTACACCACGACTGTCCATACACATATACACACCTACACCACACCTGTACACACACACATATCTGTTATACCACACCTGTAAAATATTCTCTACCCACACACCTGCACACTCAATCTATCCATCTCTCTCTCTCTCTCTCTCTCTCTCTCTCTCTCTCTCTCTCTCTCTCTCTCTCTCTCTCTCTCTCTTCAACAGTATTCCCCAAAACGTAACATTTCTACAATAACCAATTAATTTTTTCACCCACAAACTTATTACAAAAAAAAAAATTAAATAAAATCCTGCCCCAGTTTTTAATATATAATTTTATCAATAAATCATCAATAAAATTAATTCGAATCTTCTCTTCACCATAGAATTAAGAGGAATATTTACTGAGACGAAAGTGAAAATTAGCAAGAAACAACTTTCACTTATACACTAACAGGAGTGAAAGTTTTAAGAGGAAAGTTAAAGACAGATGGAGTGAAAGTTACCCCCCATTAACAGTGAAAGTTACCCCCCATTAACAGTGAAAGTTACCCCCCATTAACAGTGAAAGTTACCCCCCATTAACAGTGAAAGTTGCCCCCCATTAACAGTGAAAGTTATTAATTGACAACAGTAGAAAGTTAATAAGGAAAAAAAAAAGAAAGCATTAAAAACGATACTAAATCTCCAAAACAAACAAACAAACAAAACAAACATAAAAACTCGAGAAAAAATAAAGAAAAAAAAAAACACTTTCTTTTACTCCCAACTAATTTTGAAAGTTTTCTCTTCTCGCTTTCTCCTGACTTTCTTACACACACTCTATTTTAACTTCCTCTTTCGGTTGCTTTCTCTCGTTCGTTTATTTTACTTGATTTTCTTTTGATATTTTCACTGTGTTTTCTCCTGTCCTATGTTGCTTGTGCGTTCACCTGTCTGTCTCTCTGTCTGTCTGTCTGTCTGTCTCTCTGTCTGTCTACCTGTCTGTCAGCTCGCCTAATGACCTTTCTGCCGTCAGTGCTAAACGTAGCGACTTAGCGACTAATGAGCTGTGTTGATCACCGTCTCGGATATTGGAATACATTTACAACTCATTTAGGTTGATTTTTTCACTACCTCCTCACTGGCTTTTCAACCGTAAGACTCTCTGCTTCTTAACACCATCTTGACCCCATTTTTCCCTTGCAATCCAAGGAATTTTTTTTAACAATATTTGAAAGGCAAAATAAACCGATTTAAGGTCGATTTTGAACTTCATTATCGTTAGCATTTCAACCTTAAGTGTCATAGGTTGGTTAGCACTGTTTACATACTTTAATGATATTTCTATTTTTTTTATTGGTTTAACTGAAGTGCATTTAGGTCGTGTTTCAGTTTCCTCTTTGAGTATTTCAGCCTTAAGGGTAATTGAGGCTTGGCACTGTCTTGATATTTTAGTATTGTTGTTGTTTAAGGAGTCATGTTGAGTGATTGAGTCAGGTTATGAATGAATTTTGGGGTCATTCATGGCTTGTGGTGTGTATGTATGTATGTATGTATGTGTGTGTGTGTGTGTGTGTGTGTCGTTGTTGAGTAGCTCTATCTTGTCTCTGCCTTGCCTCACCTCCCCCTCTCACCTTCTCTCACGTTTATTATTATTATTATTATTATTTGCAGTAGTAGTAATTATTATTAGTATTAACAATGGATTCTCTCTTTTCTTTCATTCTTTCCTTCTTCTTTCCTTCTTCTTTCCTTCTTCTTTCCCCCACGTTTCTTCTATAATACACAAGCCAGGAATTACTAAACACCGAAAAAAGAAAACCATAATATTATAACTAACACATAAAACAACAACGATAAAAATCTGCCTGCTAATTACCGTACCACACCTATGTTAATTTACACCTGTTAGAACCCACCAATGATCACACGGCTTTGTTAATTTTTTTTGTGTGATATATTAAAAAAAAACAACTAATTACTATGACATTGTTTAAGTGAAAATAATGTTTGGGTGTTTTTTATTTGTTGTTGTTGTTTATCAGCTGTTTTAGGCAGTGTGTTTATTAACGAGGTGGAAAATTTGGCGGGCTTTGTTCCAGCTGTTTTTTGTTGATGTTTTTAATTTATTTCCCGCGTAAAAAAAAATATTGGGAGAACTATTACGTTTTTTTTTTTTTTTTTCGTTGATTTATGATATTGTCAGGTGTATTATGCATGTATTTCTTAGGACATACATACATACATACATACATACATACATTCATTGCGTCTAGGAGGAGGAAAAGGGTGGAATAGGAGGAGGATAGAAGAGCAGCTGGGAGTAGAGAAAGGACGGAACACAACACAACACAACACCACAACACCACACCACCACCCCACAACACCACCACAACACAACACCACCACAACACCACCACATACGTCATACCGTAAGTCAAGCATATCGTTAACTTAAAATATTACCTCCCATCAGCTTACTTACCTACAGCTTAAATCTGGGTTCCATTAAGGTAATTTCCGGTTCATGTAATTCATTTGGGTCTTATCTCCCGCCAACAGTTGAAATATATTGTAGAGGAGAAAAATAAATACTGTATATAGATCTATTTCGTGTTTTAGAGTTTGTGTTTTAGTTAATGATTGATGTAGTACATTCAGCTCACTGAGTGGCCAGTACATTCAGCTCATTGAGTGGCTAGTACATTCAGCTCACTGAGTGGCCAGTACATCAAGCTCACTGAGTGGTCAGTACATTCAGCTCATTGAGTGGCCAGTACTTCAAGTTGACTGAGTGGCCATTACACCAAGCTCACTGAGTGGCCATTACACCAAGCTCACTGAGTGACCAGTACTTCAAGCTGACCGAGTGGCCATTATACCAAGCTCACTGAGTGGCCAGTACTTCAAGTTGACTGAGTGGCCATTATACCAAGCTCAATGAGTGGCCAGTACTTCAAGTTGACTGAGTGGCCATTACACCAAGCTCACTGAGTGGCCATTACACCAAGCTCACTGAGTGGCCATTACACCAAGCTCACTGAGTGGCCACTACGTACCGCCAAACAATAAAAGTGTCACATTCTATTGATAATCTGGGATTGCAATTCCCAACTACGATACAGAGAGAGACAGAGAGAGAGAGAGAAAAAAATACTCCCGCTGTTAATTTCTGACTGGACAATGGCTGTGAATTGACCCTGGCTATTTTATCTTTGGCTGCTTTATAATCTTCATTTCACAATATCGAAAGCAACATTTTCTGGCTGAGGTTCAACGTGTACAGCGAGAGAAAAATGTCACTTAATTGACACCTTGCTGTAGACAATGTCGTTTAATAACGCCGGGAGAGAAAAGTGCGTTAGATCATTGTAACGAGTGTGTTGACAGCTAGAGGCTTAGGGCCAATTGTTCTGGTTAATTTATATACGTGATTTTTTTGGGGTATTTGTACATAATGATGCTCTCTGAGTAGTTAATATTGTTATGCTCTCTGAGTGGTTTGTTAAGTAATGCTCTCTGAGTGGTTTGTTAAGTAATGCTCTCTGAGTGGTTGATAGTCATGCTCTCTGAGTGGTTGATAGTCATGCTCTCTGAGTGGTTTGTTAAGCAATACTCTCTGAGTAAAAGCAAAACGTAGAATAAAAAAAAATAAAAAAAAATATCTCGAACCGAATAAATATCACACAACACTCTAATACAACTTCGCTGTCCACTCTGAATCGAGTATGAGTCAATATAATGCCACCTTAGTCGGTGACTCGAGAGGCCGATACGGGACGGGTAGGGTCGACCACAGATGTTACACGTGTAGAGGGATACATTTAGTGCGGGAGGGGCGGCGGCAGCTTCTTCCTGGCTCTGACGCTCGTCTGCCTCGGTATGCAGTCGGGGTAACCCGAAAGTATTTACACGTGTTGGCGTGGTGCTCCTCTACACGTCTCTGTGTGGGGTGTTCGTCTCCCGGGTGAGAGGGTGGCACTTTATCAGGTTTGTCTTAAGGCTGTACTTATAATTTACCGTTGCCCGCCAGGCTAAGTTGAGTTAAGTATCTAGGGTAGGAAGTTAGATACAGCACCTTCACTATGTATGTGTGTGTGTGTGTGTGTTGTTTATGTATGTATGTGTGTGTATGTGTCTGTGTGTGTTGTTTATGTATGTATGTGTGTGTATGTGTGTCTGTCTGTGTATGTGTGTGTGTTGTTTATGTATGTATGTGTGTGTGTGTGTCTGTGTGTGTGTGTTGTTTATGTATGCATGTGTGTGTATGTGTGTCTGTCTGTGTATGTGTGTGTGTGTCTGTCTGTGTATGTGTGTGTGTGTGTGTTGTTAATGTATGTATGTTTGTAAATAAGCAGGAGTGAGAGTACCGGAGGTGGCACACACACAAGGCCCCACCACCCACACTGAAGCCATCCCATTACCGTGGAGGGAGGGCGCTGCCACTCACACAGTCTCTTTTGACGATCTAGTGAAACATATGTACAGTAATTATGTTTATACATATTATATTACCACTATTACTAATAATGCTGATATTAATAATTTCACACACATATGAAACTTTTCGCGTTTATATGACATACATGTCACAACCTTATATACGGTCGTAGTATGGCGACAGATATCTACTTCTGGCCATTATGTTTTTTTACGTTACTGACTAATGGCGGTATAAAAAAGAGCGTTTTTTTCTGTAACTCGGCAACAGCAGCAGACTAGGGACAGTTACCGGTATATTCTGGCAGAATCGCGGTTCGAACCAAATTGTTTCACGGAATCGCAAGCTTCCGAGCAAAGATTATATCTATAACGTTACGAATAGCTTTTGGACGCAACCAATAGATGACGCTATTATTAAGGTATCTGGCAACTATACCGGACACATTTCATATATACATCTTAGCTGGAGCTTTCCTATCTTTAGTAGAGTATCTTTGCCTTCGAGTTTGAGTGAGTCAAAAGAGAACTGGTGTTGTATTTATTTAGAAATATATATATACTTAAAATTTATATGTATATAGTAAAACTTTATCATTCAATTTTGAAAGGAAAATAGATAAAAAAATATTTAAGCAAACCTAATTCTCAGTAACATCTCTCTTGACATTGGAGTGTTTGTCTACGTCCCGTGGTCCGTGGCTGCTCCACTTAAAACGCTCCCCAGACACCTTCAGCTTCACATTGATCAGGTAAATAACACAGTATGGGTGTTGGGTTTTGCTCAGTAGGCTTTCCTTCGTCATTTAGATGTCCTGTTTCTCAGTCAACGAAGAAACTCGATGTTGGTCTTAGAAGTGTGTCTTGTAGAGTCGAATCCATTGCCACATTGTTTGTGGATTCTCTAAACAGCTCTCTATAGTCCTTCTCTCCCTTCTTGTGAACTATGATCGTGTCCACAAACGCCCTCTCTATTTTATTAGTCTCATAGCGCACAATACAAGCTGTTCAATGTCAATCCAACCCCTTTTAAACCCACCACCCCTGTCAACTCACCCCCTGTCAACTCAATCGTCAATCCAACCCTGTCAACGGCTCTCATATCAGGGATACACAGGGTTGCCAGATGGTTTCAGTTGCTTATGGCCAAAAACACAGGAATAAAAGGTCAAAAAAGGCCAAATGGTAAAATTGTCTTTTAAAACCTACAAATTAAACACAAAACGTTGAAATATTTCTAAATAAATCAATTTAACAATAATAATAGGCATAAGGTAAAATAACTCACCTCAATCTTGTTACAGGAACATCGTTATGTCAACTTCTTGTGCGCTTCGTGCAGTCTGTTGTGAGTGAGAGCAACACCAATTCTACCACCAAACGAATAGAGAATATCAGTCTTGAAGTTCGTTATCATTCGATCCGTTATACGCATATCCTTACAACAGATTGAATTCTCGAAGAGATGCTCTCGGATTCTGATAATTCCATCTAGAAGATTGATTTGCATTCTGTTTCTTGGTTTTGTTTTGATTGCAGTTACCAGAGAAAATATTCGTTCAACAATAGCATTGCTTGCTGGTGTGACTAGGCAATTAAGTGCATAAGCTGCCAATTCCTTGAAGTTTTCATGATGATTGACACCAAGCCAAAATTTGGTTGTGTCATCTGGAATTTCATTGTTTTCAAACACATTTTCTAGTCTCCAATCTGTTACAGTAATTTTCCGATATTGTTGTTCTATTTCATCTGAATTATTTTTAGCTGAATGCAACATAGGTAAGTCACCTTTAGCTGTTTGGTTTAATACCTTCGAGGGATTAAGTAATGAAACATTTTTGAATGCTTCGTTGCACAATCTGGAACGCACTTGATCGATGGCCTCAACAATAAATATACGGCATCTTCTTTTAACATCAAGGACTTTGCTTTCTTCTTCTTTAACGTGTTGTCTCTCCTTGAACTCCTTTAGATGACTATTAACTTCTTGCTGAAATTTGGCTCCAAAATCAATTTTTTCAATGCCTTTGTCTGTACCATCATTATTGTAAACTCTATTGCAAAGAATTTTTCTGAGTGCCCGCCAGGCACCGGCGGGCCGGCACTCCGTTCAGTCTTCGTGTTGTAAACGCGTTCAATACGCGTTTAGTACGTACTTAAAAAAATGGCCAAATTTTGAATATGGCCAAATCGAAATTTTGGTGGCCAAATACCTTCCAAAAGGGCCAAATATCTCATATTTGGCCTTAAAAAGGCCAATCTGGCAACCCTGGGGATATACATGATTTTTCCTCCCTAACTTAACATCCCGGCACCCACAGTGAGCCCAACCGGGAATTTCCAACTTAGTACCTCGTAGCCATATAGTGCTTATATTACTACGTATGAGTAATTGCTCGAAGATATCAGGGTTTCTGTGGTTCATTTTCATAGTTTACACAATTTCAACAAGGTAACAGACCCAATTTGTATACTTGTTTCTTTGTCTCCATACTTTTGAACTACAATGTTTTGAACTGACAGATGGTCGATGGTGTCCTTCAAACGTGTGACTCGGATAACGATGAGCTGTAAGAAGCATATCAGCCAGAAGACTCGACAGGCTCTGAAGAGGAGGACGCTATGAGTGACCAGGCGTCAAGCTTTTCAACTAGCCCTGCTGTGACTGGTAAGCTTTTATAATATCATTGGTGTTAAGTAAGGAATGTCCAGGGAAAAACTCGACAAAAACTAAAAGATGTTGTTGATTTCCATCGAGTGGTAGACCTGTAAAACTTGACACCTTTCCAATATTTTAAGAATTTTTGTTTCTGATATAATTTATGATCATGTCAAACTGGGAACCAATCAATATGCCACAGATATAATAGCAAAAAAAACAAAAGAAAAATAGTCCTATCCCACCTGGGTTTAGCTTCCATAAATGTAAAAAAAAAAAAAGTTTCTGCTGCAGAGAATTCATATCAATATAGACAGCCGCAGACCTAGTGTATAAACCATCCCAAGAGTCCTATTTTGCAGATCAGTTTTGGTTGACCCATATAGTTGACTTCTCATCTGTTTACTCTAGGGATCAGTATCAACCCATTTACTTTTTTCTTCATTTTGCTTACAATGCAGATCATGCTGAATCACAGACTCTATTAGATCTGGCCCATTATAGACATTATCAGTGATTTATATACTGTCACCTATAAATTTAAGGGAGAGGTGAGTGTTGATATGATTGTGGTAAAATATAAGGGATTTTTTTTTCATGAATACATACTGCATATATGTGCCTTTCAAACCATCTGTTTAGTGAGGAATCAAGACTTGGTCATTGTGTGTTGGCCATAGAGGGTATTTGTTAAAGTTTGATCTGTATACAGACAAGGAAACATCATAAACATAATAGAGAGAGAGGTAGGCTCTTTGAGTAGACCAAAAGCTGTTGAAAGATGTTGAGGGTAAGAAGCACAGTGTATATGGATAATTTACTCTTGTGGCATAGACAAACATTGACTGCTGGTATGAATGAATTGAAGTTGAAATGGGGCACAGTACCTTGCCTGTACTTCTGGGGACTAATATATCACCATGGTTGCATGTTCTTGGCAAGACTCCGGGAAAGTATACATACAGTACTGTCAACCATAGGGTATTTTGGCACCGCAGGAGTGACAACTAGATAAATAAGGGGGGATAAGGTGATTAACTTACCAAGTGTGCAGGTCCTATATAGTAAGTCCATGTTGTACCGTACTTGATGTTGTACCATAATTGATGTTGTACCATACATCATGTTATACCATACATCATGTACCATACTTGATGTTGTATCATACATCATGTTGTATCATACTTGGTGTTGTACCATACTTAATGTTGTATATCACAGAATGCGTTCCTCGTACATTTTTCGTTTGTTTCTTGAAGTAAGGAAGGTTTTATTTTCAATGAAAAAATTTTGTTAGGTAGCTGCTAAGGCCGGACCACTCTCGTCAAGTATTATCAAATTTGCTTCTAATAGTCCTTAATGGAAACATAAGGCTTATCCTAAATAAGTTTTAAATCGTTTTCTAAGTATTACACCATTTTCTGCAATAAGGAATCGGTTTTTAGTCATTCTTTACGATATGTTTACCAAAATCAGAAGGACTGTACCATGATAGCTTTGCATTGTTTCTGTAAACATCAACTTAAAATGTCTGCAACGAGAACATACATTACTGTAGTTTCATTTCAGTTTTTCATGTCTCTATCAAATCGGCCAATCAAATTTTATCGCTTTTCATGCATGTACCTTTTGACTGTTGTGTCCTTACAGTAGGGACCAGTTTACTAGGATAGGGGTGCAGTGGGTATGGTCACACTCTCACAAAATTGATTTCTTGGGGTAAGCTGTGGATGCTTCCTGTCTTAGAAAACATGGACAAAGTTTTCAGTATTTGGGGCAAATTTTTGTGTCTTTGTCCACCAGATAAAACCCTGGTTATGCCACTGTTGTAAAGAGATATATTTGTTTAGGTATAGTATGTGGTCTAGAGATACTGTTCAGAGTGAAATACAGTATATACATTCAAAGTTATAAATAATCCCAGGATAGAAAATTCACTACAGTAATACAATTTTAAGTATTACTGTATTTTGAAATGAGAGATAAGAGAGGTGAAATGAGTAAGAATATCAGTATCATTCATAATTTTTTAAAGTGGGTGATAGTCTTTGAATACTGAGCCTTGGTTTATCCGGAGGTAGATTTTTTTAGCATGCATTTTACTAATACTGCTGGTCCTTTAATACCGGGAACTTCGTGGTGGTAATGTCAGGTTAGGTTAGGTTAAAATGCCTAGGTTCAATTAAATTTATAACTAACACTTAGAATGTCGTTCATGGGTGTACTGTACTGCAGTGAGGTAAGGTTCATGTATTTTAGTACAATACAGATGCAGTTTTATCATGGTACAAATGAAGTACATATGAATTTATTTCTGTTCACCACATGTACAGTATTTTAGATGAAGTATAATTTCAAGATTTTTTTTAGTGCAACACAAATGCAAATTTGAAGGTGCAGATTAAATACATGTATATATTTCAGTAAACAATTTTTTTATTGCAATTGAAGCTAATATTCATGTAATACTTTGTTTGTCGTATGATGCAGCTAATAATGTGATGGCTATACACAGCTGTTTTCGACCTGTTTCTGAAAATATTGCTGGTTACTCTCTCGTTAGTTACTGATTTTTTGCTTGAAGATTTTCATTAATTATAAACTTTACTTTGGGGCTGTTTTTCCACACACACGATGTCAACCCTAATTGTGTACCGAAAGGATAAAGTGTGTGTGTGTGTGAGTGTATGTACGTTTTTTTTGTTTTTCAGTTTCGAAGAGTTTGTAAGGGTGTAAATTTGTGTGTGTGAGTGTGTGTTTATAAGTGTCCAGACTTATATTTAGGGTTAAGTGTATATCTACTAAGTGTATGTCTGTTTATATACAGTAAGTAGCAGGTGAAAATGTGTATATTCGTAAATAAACACAATTTATTTTTTATACAAATTTTCCCTCTCTTTCTTTCTCCCTTCTTTCTCTCTTTCTTTCTCCCTTCTTTATCTCTTTCTTGTGATATTTCTCTCACATTTCACCATCTACAATATCCTTTACAGATTCAATATCACAACCGCCCCTAATCCCACCTCAAAAAAAAAAAATATATTAAAAAAAACTCGAACATCAAATTATTTTCCAACAATCACACTTCAGCACGTATGACCTGGCACCCCCACTCGTCTCCCTAATTAATTAAAAATGTACTCTAATTATTTTCCTCCTCTATAACTGTTGTTTTTTTTAGTTAACAAGTAATTTTATTTGGTTCTGTTTCATTGTGACTCATATTTCTATTCTCTTGATTTGCTTCTTATTTTTGGGTTCATTTCCACAATTCGGTGTAAACTTCAGGTGGTGAGGTTCATATGGTAATAATCTTCATACTAATCCGGACTTTCGGTAATCCGGACTTTCGGTAATCCGGACTTTCTGTAATCCGGATCTTTTGGTTATCCGGAACTTTCACTATTCTGGATCATTCGCTAATACGGACTTTGGCTAATCTGGATATATTTCTAATCCGGATCTCACTATTCTGCATCATTCACTAATCCGTACTTTCACTCATCCAAACTCCCGTAATCCAAAATATTCCGGAAAGTTCAGGAAGCTTTGGATAATCGAGAGCGTACTGCAATTGCCGAGTTATTTCATTAAAATTAAGAAGTACTCAGTTACATTCCCTATAATTTGATGTTTATTCATCAAATATACATTATGAATTTCATTCTTTTTTGCCGACTAATTCACCTTGATAATGTTGACTATTTCATTATTCATTTGACTATTTAATTATTCATTAGACTATTTAATTATTCATTTGACTATTTAATTATTCATTTGACTATTCAATTATTCATTTGATAGCAACACACTCATCAAGGCCTTATTGCAATCTCTGCATTTCCTTCCTTAATATAAGTAGGCAGTAGGAAGTAGTAGGCAGCTACCAAACAGGGAGGTACTACCGCCTGGGAAGATATTGGAAGCATAATGTGTTGACGAATGGTAGACCCTGCTGCCATATGTGACCAAGTCCCAGGTTGCTGATCTGACTTTCTGCCTCATTTACACACAATTGCAGGGTCTCAATGGTTTCTCTTACTTTGACAACACAACATACATACGTTTATCATTTCTCACTCTTGATATTTTTATATTTATGGCTCATTATTATCATTATTATTATTATTATTATTATTATTATTATTGTTGTTGTTGTTGTTGTTGTTGTTTGATTATATTTCCTGCTCCCGTAAGGTCATCAGCGTACGCCACTTGCTTGACCTCGGTTGTTTCAACTTTTATTGTATGTTGGAGCACGGATAGGCCTATCGCGTACATTGCCATTGCAACAGGGTCCCCCTGTGTTGACTGTATGATAGTATCACCTCTTAGAGCCTTGATGTTTACTATATAGAGGTCTGATGGAATCCTATAGGTGTTTTCAACATACGTTGCATAGTTTGGACACTACTACTACTATTACTTTTAGTACAATACTAATAATAATAATATTAATAATATACAGTCAGTTCGAAGTTCATGAAATGTATGTATGTGTGTGTGTGTGTGTGTGTGTGTGTGTGTGTGCGCGCGCGCGCATACCTAAACATGTATCAGGACGCGTATGTTTGCTGTTTGATCGTGAATTGATGTAATGAAATGAACCGAAACGACCTCATTAATTAGTGAACAGTGCCCGAGTGCCTGTGTTTGTAAGGTGGGAGGGAAGGGGAGGGAGGGAGGGAAGGGGAATGGAGAGAGGGGAGGGGGAAGGAAGGAAGGAAGGAAGGAAGGGAGGGAGGGAGAGGAAGGGGGAGTCATGTTAGCTTTGGGTTGAGAAATGACTAAATAGAATGAGAGAGAACGAGAACCTATATGTATTGGGAACGATATTTTATTGTTTTCAGTGTATGTATATATGTATTCATGTATGTATGTATGTATTCATGTATGTATGTAAGTATTCATGTATGTATGTAAGTATTCATGTATGTATCTATGTATGTATGTATTTATGTATGTATGTATGTATGTATGTATGTATGTATTCATGTATGTATGTATGTAAGTATTCATGTATGTATGTATGTATACTACTAATAATAATAAACAGTAATACAGATAAAAACAATATTATTAATGACAGTTAAAATATCATTACTACTACAATTAATGATAATAATAGTTAAGTAAATTGAGAAATCATAGCAGCTACGGGGTTAAGTTATATACAATAAGCCTCGACAATGTTTAGGGTGACATTAAGCAGTGAGTCAAATAACAAGAGCTACCAGTGAAAATAAAGAAATCTTGCAGGTTTACGTAATTGATATCTTAAGGTGTTGTAACTTTATCCAAGGGTTGCCAAAGAGACTCGTATTGTTGTGATTCTGTGTTTTAACTCAAGTTGTTCAGCCAAGACGATCAGAACCCTCTAACACACACACACACACACACACACGTTGGTCACTGTGTTGAATACCTGAGACACCTGTATAGAGGCCGCTAGGTTAGATTAGGTTATTGTTAGGTATCATTGTGTATAGAACATGAAACCGTGATCTCCTTTAACCTCTATTGATCAAAGTAGCATCGCTCAGGAGGCTTCAACACCATTACCAGTAAGGAGTGTGGAGAGACGGTGGGGGGGGGGGGGTGGGAGAGGGGGGTTTGGATCCTACTCTTGATCCCTGGGCTCAGATTTATCGTTCTCGATCTTTTATAACTTACTGACCACCTCGCCTCCTGTCACCCACCCCCCCCCCCCCCCTCCCTTATACTCTCCTGGTGTTTTGTTTGTTTGTGGTGGAGGTTCTGAGGTTAAGGGTTGATGTGGTGAAGATATAGTGATGTTATTGTGAGTAGGGAGAACACACACACACACACACACAGACACTCTCTCTCTCTCTTGCAGCTGACCGAGACCGACAGACAGACCGACAGACCGACACTTCCTCACTCACCCAAGCACCCAACTGAGAATTAATCACTTAAGCGTTTAAAGGGACGACATTAACTCGGCCTGGATTATATGAATAGCTAATCAGATTAAACCTCGTCTTCATTTCACTCGACTCGTCCTCCTCCTAAAGCCGACATCACTCGAAGCTAACTAAACACCCGACTGCCTTCAGGAGACTTAACCCAAATTAATTCGGTTCCTCTAAATGCGCTTCCAAGGTTTGACAAGATCCAACCCTCCTGTTTCCCCCCCCCCCCACATCAAAGCCATCGCCAGGAAAGAGTGATAAAAGAATCCAACTTCAAATCCGGATCTCACACACGAACCCAAACACACTCGGCTTAGGTGTTTCTTCTGCACGTTGGCTTTATACTGATGATAGTTGTTGAAAGGTTATCATAAGTTGAGGGTTATTGTTGTTAATACTTTATGCTTGTGTAATGTGAGCGTCTGTGGGAGATAAGACATCTGACTGAATAAAGCTGGTAATGGTGAGGTATTGTTAAGGTATAAAGGCTGGTATATATACAGTAGATAAGATAAGTATATGACAAAACAGAAATACCCCCAGTTCCTGACCCTGTAGCACAACACGGAATAAGGAAGAACATTAGATGCGAGTGTGTGTGTGTAGGTCTGTCTGTGTGTCAGTGTAAGTCTGTGTGTGTGTGTGTGTGTCTGTCTGTCTAGAGGGACGTGACTGGCTAAGAGGTTCATGACTGCAGGAAATTACATGTTGCACTCCAGGGGGCACCAACCATGCAGAGAAAGAGTCGTGTAGTAACTTGGAATGTGATGTAAAAATCTGAGACTTAACAAAGGCATGTGTGTGTTGTGTTGTGTTGACTTCCTGTGTTGAGAGTCTCTGGCAGGAGTGTTGTAAACATTTCCTCCTCTTGTTTATACTCTGTGACTGTGTGTTGTATGTATGTATGTATGTATGTATGTATGTATGTCTGTATGTATGTAGAGACTTGACCTATGACTCAACATCTTGACACTAAAGTTGTGGGAGAATTTATGAGAGATACTTGTACTTGAGGGAGATGGAGAGAACCTGAGAGATAATCTAACTTAAGGTGAGAGACAACGAGACTATCACAGTTGATGGGCGTCGAGAGAGAGAGAGAGAGAGAGAGAGATGTCCTTCTCTTTTCCTTCGTTCGTCTCTTTCCCCTTATTCTCTCCGTCTCCCCTCCCACCTCTCTTCCTTCCTTCCTTCCTTCCTTCCTTCCTTCCTTCTTTCTTTCCTTCGCCTCTTTCCTTATTGCCATCATGAATAAAACAAGAAGGGAGAGATGCGCAGTGCGGTAGTTGTTCAGTTCAGCCTTTTGTCTGTAACACCGGGAAAAAAAAGAGGGAGGAGGTCGAGAGGTAGGAAGGTGGGTAGAGAGGTCAGGGAGGGAGGGAGGGAGGGAGGTAAGAAGGGAGGGAGGGAGGGAGGTAAGGAGGGAGGGAGGGAGGGAGGTAAGGAGGGAGGGAGGGAGGTAGGAGGGAGGTAAGGAGGGAGGGAGGAGGGTCGTTTGCGGTATTTTCCCTACCTGATAAAAGAGGAAAGGAGAGGGAGGAGGAGGCGTAGGTAGGGAGGGAAGGAAGGAAGGAAGGAAGAGAAGTAAGGAGGAAGGAAGAAAGGAGGAGAGAAGCGTGTGTTTTAAGCAGCGTTTTCTTTTTCCATAAAAGCCTCTCGTCAAGGTTGAAGAGGAAGAAGAGGGAAAAGAAGAGGAAGAAGGAGGAAGTGGAGTAAAGGAAAGACGAGTAGGAGGAGAAGAGGTAAAAAATTGATATTAAAAAGCTAAGAAATAAGAAGAATGGGAGGAAAAGAAGTAAGAGGAGGGAGAGGGGGAAGAGGGGTAGAGGGACGCCAAGTTTCATATATATAAACAGTTAAACACAATCAAAAAATTTATGACAATTAGTTTATTTTTTCCTCAGTACAATGAAACCTCAGTTGCTCGTTGGCTGCAGTCTTCCCTCTCCCCTCCTTGCAGTCTTCCCTCTCCTCCCACCCCGTCCTAATAATTATTAGGACGGGGTGGGAGGAGAGGGAAAGAGGGGGGGAGGGGGGCAGATAGAGAGAACGTGGGGAGATGGAGAGAGAGAGAGAAGGGGAACGAAAGAGAGAGAGAGAGAGAGAGAGAGATTTATATAAAACGAAAATCCCATGCACATTGAACTGTTGTACAGGAAAATAGTCCAAACGAACCTTACCAAATATAAAATATCACAAACAATATTTACAATACCACGATAACGCAAGATAACAATCCATTTACGATTACCGATAACAATAAACTTTAACACCCCAAATGTATATGAACGTATTATTCAAGATATTGTCTGTATACATCTGTTATCGTATTATCTTAGCAAAACTGTATCAAGCAACAGGTTAGTTTTATATCAGTGGATAGGGATGGGAAATATTCTTATCAGTTAATATTTATGGGTAAAAAAATGGCCCTAAGCTTTGGGTGATGGGCGCTGGCAGGGTAAAACTAAAGCCTTTCTTACATCGCCGCCATCATGGTTGTTTATAAGCGTACGATTTTATAACCTGAGGATATCGTACGTGTGGAGATATTAACGTACCTCTTAAGTCTATCAACAACAGTGCAGCTTAGAAAAAAGTTACTTACTCTTTGACCTCAGAATATCTCCTAATACCAAGTGTACACGGTGTCAAAATGGCCTTGAAATGCCCATGATATAGGTCAAATTAAGCTTACCCCCTCCCCCCCCAAAAAAAAAACAGCTGGTTGGCCCTACTGGGTTCGGCATGTTCCCCTACTCACAACTTCTTGGACTCCCTCTTCCTGGATCCGCCCCCCTGCTGTCTGGTGTACTGTAGTTTAGGAAAATATTTACTAACTAAACAGCAACAAAAACACCACCTAGCTACCTAACAAAAAAGGTAATTCACACTTTGCTGTAAGAATTTTTCCCTTTATTTTGGTCGATACATTATACAGTACAGAAAAAACCCGCCAGCAATGATCGTATGTATACCTCCCCTCCCTTTACCTCTCCCATCACCATCCCTTACTCCCCCCCTCTCCTCCCTCTCTTTAAACCCCATCACCCTTCTCCACATCTCCCTCCACTCCCTGCTCACCATCACTCCCGGCTCACCATCACTCCCGGCTCACCACCAAACAAAACACCATAAATTGATGAATATGTAAACTATTGACTCGTTATAATTACTGGACGAATTGTATCATAAAAGTGAGAGGGTAAAACGTTCAAGTGATGACCTGACCTGACCTAACCTGACCTGACCTGACCTTGTTATAGGGGTGCCTTAACCCTGTGACGAGTCGAATGTCTACGTAATGTAAACAACGGTGGTGGTAGTTATTATTGCCGTGGTTGTGTGTGTCGGTGTGTTGACTTACTGTGTGTTTGTTGGTTTGTTGGTGTGTGTCTGTGTGTTTGTTTATTTGTCGGTGTGTGTCTGTGTGTTTGTTTGTCGATCCCGAGAAAGAATCCAGAGGAGAGTACAGAGACAGGTTAAAGCATCTTAATTTACACTCCCTCGAGAGACGTAGAGTGAGGGGCGATATGATAGAGGTGTATAAATGGAAGTCAGGGCTAAACAAAGGTGACATTACAAAGGTACTCAAACTATCCAACCAGGAGCGAACTAGTAACAATGGTTTTAAATTAGACAAATTTAGATTTAGGGGCGAAATAGGTAAACACTGGTTTGGAAATAGAGTAGTGGATGAGTGGAACAAGTTACCAAACATCATCATTAACTCGAATACGCTGGATAGCTTCAAACACAGGTTGGATGGATATATGAGCAACAGGGGTTGGGTGTAAATGGGACTGCCCAGTATGGAACAATGGGCCCGCTGCAGTTTCCTCCATTCTTGTGTTCTTATTACCTAAAATACGTTATCTTGTCAACTCGTTTGGTATATTATGGCGTTAATATGGCGTGGAATTAATGTGAATGCTACCATGCAGTCCGTTAGTTCCCTGCACCACTATGACGCTACCATGTACACATATTGAGTATACACGTCGAGAGGTGTACATGTGAACTGGTGTACAAATGTTTAGGTGGACATGTGTACATATATTTACCTGTACAAGTGGACAGGTGTACATATTAACAAGTGTAAGTGTCACAACAGGTGTATCTATCTCAGGTGAGGTGAACAACACGTTACCATGACAACCTCGGATCACACCTTCGTATAATAACATCGACAACAATGAGTCGTTTCTTGGTATCAACATTATCTAAGTTAATGATGTTTTTACCCATCCGCCAGGTGTTGTTTCAGGGTTATGTTGCGGTGTGGAATAAAACTTAAGTGTTGTGGTGACGTCTTAGTAATGTGTAGTGTTTATTTAATACATGATTGATTATTATTAGGAAGTTAAGCTTAAGTTAGTTTCAGGTGTGAACAGGTAAACCCCAATCTAGTCCTCGTTGTTACCGAGATCTTATGAGCCTCTTGAGCGAGAGAGAGAGAGAGAGAGAGAGAGAGAGAGAGAGAGAGAGAGAGAGAGGAAAACTGAAAAAAAATACAATACAGGAGAACCTCACATTAAGGTTGTAGGGGCTGGAATTTGGAGGCTTGGGGCTGTAATTTTGGGGGCTTGGGGCTGAAACCGGATCCTTATCATAACAAGGAACGCTGAGAGGGACTACACTGGTGACCCAAATCGACAGTGTCAATATTATTCTCAGTGATCCCATGACCTTTGACCTTTAAAGTATAGCGTTACCAGGTGGTGTCAGGAGGAATTCACTATTGCCATGGGTGATGATCCTTCCACATGGACACGTAAACAAACAAACAAACAAACACAGACACATATCCTAAAACAAACACATACAGAGACTCCGTAACACAAAAACACAGATACATGTATGGATCCTAAAACAAATAAACAAACACAAGCAAACAAACGCATGCACACACACACACACACACACACACACACACACACACACACACACACTCTGTTTACATCACGTCTTGACCACATAAGGTTAATGAATAAGTCAATAAATAACCGACTGTGGTCACCTTCGAATTTATGGAGTAGACAGGTGAGAGGAGTGGGGAGGGATGAGTGGGGGTGAGAGGAGTGGGGAGAGATGAGTGGGGGTGAGAGGAGTGGGGAGAGATGAGTGGGGGTGAGAGGAGTGGGGAGGGATGAGTGGGGGTGAGAGGAGTATGTGGGGGGGGGGGTAAGGGAAAGGGGGTGGTGGAAGGAAAGGGGGGAAGAAAGGGAGGGGAAGGCTTTTAAATTACTTTCTCTCAATCTATACGTAAAAGTCAGAAGAGAGAGAGTAGATTGTCTCTCTCTCTCTCTCTCTCTCTCACACACCACTTAGTTAACCACCAACACCCTTGAAGAATAGAGAATGGAAAAGTCATAACAATGGTATATTTTTCTTTGATTATATTCTGAGTGAGAGAGAGGGGTGAGGGAGACGGCGGAAGAGAGAGAGAGAGAGAGAGAGAGAGAGAGAGAGAGAGAGAGTTTTATTGGATACAGGAAGGGGGAGTGAGGGAGTCATTTGAATATCCTGCTTTGGGTTAGGGTAGGTCAGGTCAGGTCAGGTCAGGTTAGGTTAGGTTAGGTCCATTGACAAGGATATAATCTCTGAGATGACGTCCATTTGTCATCTCATCCGTGAAGTAATTTATCTCCCGCTGACGTGAGCTGATGAGGAGGGTGCCTGAAGGTAGCGGAGACCCTGTTAGTTCTCAGGAGGGGGAGTGACAGTGTGTACTTACCTGTCCTACCTGTGTACTCACCTCTCTTACCTGTGTACTCACCTCTCTTACCTGTGTACTCACCTCTCTTACCTGTGTACTCACCTCTCTTACCTGTGTACTCACCTCTCTTACCTGTGTACTCACCTCTCCTACCTGTGTACTCACCTCTCCTACCTGTGTACTCACCTCTCCTACCTGTGTACTCACCTCTACTACCCTATGACATACTGCTCAATGGTGTATTTAGTAAAGTAATAAATAAACCTTTTTTGCAACATGACTTCACCTCAGAGACACAGACGACACACTGAGACTACTGTATGTGATCTACTGTTTATATAGAGATATACTACTATGACGTCACGTTACCATAGCAACGACATATGCTGGATGTGAACAAATCGATTCGTGATGGCGCCTCTTTTTTTTTTTCCCACCCAGTGTTCGAGAGGGTCAGGTATTCAGGCTAAATATCGGGTTATATCTCAGCAATCATAATTTTTCTTTACTTACAAATCCATTTTTTTTATCGGATTAGGAATATTAGATCATATAATAATAGATATATGAGGCTATTGTCTTGAAATATATCACCGGATAACTGAATTAAAAAAAAACAAACACTTGTTTTTGATGCCTATTTATAATTTATCCTCTTTATATAAGGTTCGTATGTGGGTAATGAACTGAATCTGACGCACAAGTTGATTCTCTCTCTCTCTCTCTCTCTCTCTCTCTCTCTCTCTCTCTCTCTCTCTCTCTCTCTCTCTCTCATCAACCCTTTACACCTGGTCAGTGGAGGGATCAAGGCAGTTCAGGTGTGGTAATTAGGTACCAGTAAGTGAAATATGGGTGGTGATGTCCGTAGACTTTATGACCGAGTTAGTTGTAGGGTTTGTATATACGTTAACCAATCAGCTGCCTCGTTACAAACTGGCGCTAGGCCTCAGTTGCAAAGGATGAATAACACACACACACACACACACACACACGTGTCAATTTAAACAAAACCTGACGGAGTTTCCAGCAGTAGATAAAAAACTTTAAACTGGTGATCCTTTGTAAAGACTTAACTAAATCCAAGTATTACCAGGACTGAAGTAAGTGCCTTGCCAACTCTCTCTCTCTCTCTCTCTCTCTCCCCTCTGTTGTAATGCTGTCAATTCGCTTCACTGTCAAAAGAAGGCCGAGAGTTGACAGAGAGAGAGAGAGAGAGAGAGATATCGTCGTGCAACTCACCTGAAGAAGCTCCAACAGGTAACCACAGAGTTTGATGAGCCCTCAGGTGAGAGTTTACGGTCCATTTACACCTGTTAGGATTCTCAATACCTCAACTGAGTCCATAAAGCCTCAGTGTAGGAGACTCATTCGCCTTACTTGTACCTAATTAATCTCAGGTTAGCTACTCACCTGAGGCTCCAACACTATACACCTGCATCCAGTGACCCGCTCCGTCCCTCCAACACTACACACCTGCATCTAGTGACCCGCCCCGTCCCTCCAACACTACACACATGCATCTAGTGACCCGCTTCGTCCCTCCAACACTACACACCTGCATCCAGTGACCCGCCCCGTCCCTCCAACACTACACACCTGCATCTAGTGCCCCGCCCCGCCAACACTACACACCTGCACCTAGTGCCCCGCCCCGCCAACACTACACACCTGCATCTAGTGCCCCGCCTCGCCAGCACTACACACCTGCATCTAGTGCCCCGCCCCGCCAACACTACACACCTGCATCTAGTGCCCTGCCCCGCCAACACTACACACCTGCATCTAGTGCCCCGCCTCGCCAACACTACACACCTGCATCTAGTGCCCCGCCCCGCCAACACTACACACCTGCATCTAGTGCCCCGCCCCGCCAACACTACACACCTGCATCTAGTGCCCCGCCTCGCCAACACTACACACCTGCATCTAGTGCCCCGCCTCGCCAACACTACACACCTGCATCTAGTGCCCCGCCTCGCCAACACTACACACCTGCATCTAGTGCCCCGCCCCGCCAACACTACACACCTGCATCTAGTGCCCCGCCTCGCCAACACTACACACCTGCATCTAGTGCCCCGCCCCGCCAACACTACACACCTGCATCTAGTGCCCCGCCCCGCCAACACTACACACCTGCATCTAGTGCCCCGCCCCGCCCCACCAGCAGTACTATTCACTTGTCGCTATCAATTCACCAGCAGATGGCCCCGACTGACCTACACTGGGAGGTTCAAGTTCATCACATCAGTGAGTGTTCCTGCTAAATGGACCGGGCCAGTCGATCACCGGGGCGTCGGTAACCTCTTCTGCTAATTGGAGCGGTGGACTTTGACGGAGAGAGAGAGAGAGAGAGAGAGAGAGAGAGAGAGAGAGAGAGAGAGAGAGAGAGAGATGGAGCGGAAGGGAGGGAGCAAAACGGAGAGGAAGAGAGCGAAACAGGGAGAGAGAGAGAGAGAGACTGCTGCAGTATCTGGTAATTGCATGTATTGCGCGGATTTGCACAAGTAGGAGGCCTTTGACCAAGTTGTGCGCGTGCGTGCGTGTGTGTATGTGCGTGTGTGTGACTTACATATTAACGATACTGTTTTTGTGGTGGTAGTGATGTAAGTTTACCGTTTACTTTTTTGTGTTGATTTTAGGTAGGAGAGAGAGAGAGAGAGAGAGAGAGAGAGAGAGAGAGTTATCGTCTTTGCACCGTCAATACAATTATATAACTCACCATTACGATACAAAACAATAATATATAAAACAGAAACTAAACCTCTGTATCATAATTGTTTGGTCCTAAGTATATCATTCACTCTAAGAAGGATCGTCGGGTTTTTGTTTTTTTTTGGTGTCGAATGAAATAAACAATCACTTTAATCTGTTAAGTGTTAAAAAAAAGGACTTGTTGTTTATCCACCAAAGTCTGATTACACGATGGTTTAACCCTTTGAGGACGATGGTTTAACCCTTTCATGACGATGGTTTAACATTTTGATGACGATGGTTTAACCCTTTGATGATGATAGTTTAACCCTTTGATGACGATGGTTTAACCTTTTGATGACGATGGTTTAACCCTTTGATGACGATGGTTTAACCCTTTGATGACGATGGTTTAACCCTTTGAAAACACACACACACACACACACCTCGGTCAAAGTGCTTCGACCTGTGCAAATCCGTGCAACACATGCAATTACAAAAGGTTGCAACAGTCGCTCTCTGTCTCTCACTGTCACTGTCGACTGGTTCAATTAGCAGATGTGACTGTCCATTCCGGTGCCATCGTAACTGACTGACCGACTGACTGGTTAGGTTAGATTAGATTAGACTGGGCTAAGATGTGAACCTTCCAACACCTATTTACCTGAGGTCACTAAAATTCTCAGGTAAGGTCCCTCCCCCCCCCCCCCTCCAACAGGTGTTCAACAGGTAACAGTCTCTCCTTACCTCACCAATAGGGTCATCAAGGTTGAGTCACATAAATCACTTCATTGGTATTCTCGATAAATGGACCAGTCAGTTGATCACGATAGCTGGGGAATCGATACTCACCCTTGCTAATTGGAACAGGAGAGAGAGAGAGAGAGAGAGAGAGGCACTGCAGCCTATGGTAATTGCATGTGTTGGTGGATTTGCACAAGTGGTGGCCTTTTGGTCGTGTGTGTGTGTGTGTGTGTGTGTGTGTGTGCACTTAAGTACCTCCAACATTTGTCCACCTCCACACCTGTTCACCTTAAGGGACCCCCCCAACACCTGTTTCTTGTTAGAGAGTAATTAGGTCCAGGTGAGATAATTAACCTCCCATCCATCACTAACTCCTACACTCATTACATCAACCAGCTAATCTTCACCTGGATTGGCCTAAACTCATCTCACTTACCTTTACCTATCTTAATTAATCTGTTAATCTGGATGTCATAGAGCATACACCTGTCCCCTCTCTACCAGGTGAGTTCCACGTAATCGTTCTATTAGGGAGATTAAGGTACGTATGGCCTTGTAGTCTCCTAGTGGGTAATATGGGCTATGAAAGAGAGAGAGAGAGAGAGAGAGAGAGATTTTAATACTTCCGCCTATTCCCATTAAATCAACCATACTAATTACCAACACCTGTACACCTGAGCCTAATTAAGACTCAGGTGAGACCCTCCCCCAACACACCTGGTAGTAGTAAATCTTAAAGCCTCCATTATCACCTATCACCTCGACTGTCAGTGTGGCACAGGTGGGCGTGGCAGACAAGGGTCAACACAGCTAACTCTCACCTGATGGTTACCTGTGTTATATTTGTGTTAATTAGCCAGGTGGAGGCGACACGTACACAGGTAAACAAACCCTCGAGGGGAAACGTTTGTAGAGCCCGAGATGGATGTTTAGACGTTTGTAGAGCTCAAGAGTGATGTTTAGACGTTTGTAGAGCTCAAGAGTGATGTTTAGACGTTTGTAGAGCTCAAGAGTGATGTTTAGACGTTTGTAGAGCTCAAGAGCGATGTTTAGACGTTTGTAGAGCTCAAGACTGATGTTTAGACGTTTGTAGAGCTTATGACTGATGTTTAGACGTTTCTTCAACCTGAGAGAGAGAGGATACGTTTGCAAAGCTCTCTTAAACAGCTGTTCAATGTTTACAGAAGCTCAAACCAACAAACGTTTTCAGAGCATCCGACAATGAACGGTTAGATAACTTTACACATTGCAAACGTTTTGGTGAATCCCACACAAGCAAATGTTTAGAGAAGCCTCAGAGAGTTGCTCAGTGTTGACGTGTTGGCAAATCAGTGAGTGTTTACCCGAGAAGTAGTGGTGGCAGTGTTGGTAGGGGGTTTTGGTAGGTGGTGGTTGGTGGCAGATGGTGGTTGATAGAGGGCAGTAGGGGGTGTTGGCAGATGGTGGTTGGTGGCAGATGGTGGTTGATAGAGGGCAGTAGGGGGTGTTGGTAGGTGGTGGTTGGTGGCAGATGGTGGTTGATAGAGGGCAGTCGGGGGGTGTTGGCAGATGGTGGTGTTGGTAGTGGTGGTGATAAGCGTTGATAGATAGTGTTGTTTAATAGTGTCCGAGGAAGAGAAGGAGGAGGAAGAGAGGAGTAGGAGGAGGAGGAGGAGGATTGAAAACATGAAACAATAAATCATAAAATAGTAAAAAAAAAAACAATAAAGATATGAAACAGAACGACATAGACAGCAATAAAGACGATAACGAAGAATAAAAACGGGAATAACAAGATAAATGAATAGAAAGAATAAATAAAGGTTAGGTAAGGTTAGGTTAGATTAGATTAGGTCAGATCAAGTTAGGTTAGGTTAGGTTAGATCAGATCAGGTTAGATTAGGTTAGGTTATGAGTTTACGAGCATATTTCTAGTTGCTCTCTCTCTCTCTCTCTCTCTCTCTCTCTCTCTCTCTCTCTCTCTCTCTCTCTCTCACAGCCGTACACCCCCCCCCCATCGTAAACAGTAGCAGTATAACTCTCGGCAACACACGCGGAGGTTTAAAAGGTTTCAGCCATTAGAGTCTGCTGGTAGTTTAGGCTCTCCTTCACCTCCCCATACTACACTGTCTATAATGAGCCTCAAGCATACATACATACATACATACATACATACATACACTCACACGTACATACATACACTCACACGTACATACATACATACATACACTCACACGTACATACATACACTCACACGTACATACATACATACACTCTCACAACATACAAACCAGCCAGCATGCATCACTTGCTAAGGCTGGCCAGAGAGAGAGAGAGAGAGAGAGAGAGAGAGAGAGAGAGAGAGAGAGGCCAATCGGTTCACTTGAGTGTCGGTCACAGCTAATCCTCTGACCCCTCACCGGCCTCTCTCTCTCTCTCCCTCTCCCTGCCACTCCCTTCTACACCTCTCCTCAATTCCCTCCCCCTCCCTCTTTTCCACCTCTCAACCTAACAAATCCCTCTCACTACCTTAACCCCTCTCCCTACCACATATCCCCTCTCCCCCCCCCAGCTCCCTCTCATCACCACCACTTCACCACATTTCACTTCCACCCTCCCCTTCCCTCTCACCACAGGGCGCTCATGTCGGGTGGTGTGAGACTGAGACACACACACACACACACACACACGGTATCCGCCCCCCCCCCCCCCCAGCCTCACAGCACCACAGGGACTAGGTTAGGTCATGTCAGGTTAGGTTATTTACAAACAGATTTACGTAAATTGGTAAATTAGGGTCAAAGGTGAATATCTCTGAAGACCTCGTGCAGACAACAGAGGTTTGGGGCGGGGTGGGGGTGGTGGTAGGGGGGAAGGTAGTGGGGTGGGGGTGGTGGTAGGGGGGAAGGTGGTAGGGTGGGGGGGGGAAATAATGTAAGACCGTTTACAGACAGATGTTATCAGTCAGGGGAAAAAATGACCGCAGTGAAGGGGTGAAGGTCGCTTTGTTATGTTAGTGGGGTAAATTTCCCCCGGGTATGATTCCTCCCTCTTTTATCCTAGGATGTCCCATGAGCACTAAAGTACTTAATATGAGGAAAGAACTAGGTATACCCAGTGTTAAAGATAGAATAATTGAAGTCAACCTCATGATAGCCCTGAGGCTTCTGCGTGGTGATCCTGATAACATTGTTTCCTTAAAATTGCTAGAATGTATGAACCATGGGACTACTGAGTCTAAATGGATCCAAACTACAGCTACACATATGAAGATATTTGGACTAGACCACCTGTACAAAGTTGAGACACAACAGCGCTTCCTGCCACCCTGGCGGACAGTTCCCTTCGATATCACAATACCGACGTATCCGCCTAAAAAATTAATTATACAAAGCATTTATCTCCAACACACTGCCAAATTGAGAGCTCTTGAACACATACACACTCTACAGACTGATGATAATATCACACAGACCATCTACACTGATGGGTCTCTAAACACCGCCTGTGGGAGGGCTGGAAGTGCTATTGTTGTGACTCAACCTGACGGTAATATAATTGAGAAAGGAGTTAGAATTAACAACTGGGCATCCACTCTACAAACTGAATTAGTTGCCATACTCACAGCTATTAAATTCATTGAAACCACTTTTACTGACAGTCTCATCATCACTGACTCTCTATCCTCACTACTTGCCCTTGGTACCCTCGACTCAGGTTGTCACGCTCTTGTCTCTGAAGCCAGACACAAATATGCGTGCCTTGTTGACCGGGGTGTCGGGTCAAACTGTTGTGGATCCCCTCTCACATAGGCCTCATAAAACATGACAGAGTTGATGCCCTCGCCAAACTCGCGTCTAACAAAGACACCGTTGAATACAATTTGGGTCTGTCAAAAAGAACCCTTAAAACTGTAATTAGGAAAGAACTTATTGATGAGTTTGACGCAAGTAGACAAGTGCAAACAGGCACTAGTCAATCCATAGTTTACCATGATGAGATGTATCAAGTGAAACACGTTTATGGAGCAAGTAACAAGATCACTAGATTACAAGATGTTGTAACAGCTAGATTAAGGTTAGGATATAAGTACCTTTGGCAGTATGTTCCTCAAGCAGATGTAAACAAAACTAAATGTAAAGTGTGTGGCCATACATATGGCCACACACTTGAACACTACGTCCTCGACTGTGTGAAGATAGAACCTTTTAGGGACAGGTCCAAGCACACTGTGTGTGAAATGGCACAACACTTCATCTCTAATGGCAAGATAGCCGACATATTAAGATTGTATCCACTTTTTTGCACTTAGTATCTATGTCAGTTCTCATGTACAGAACCAAATACGCAATGTGCTTGAATACCTCCCACGTAAATGTGAATAACAAAGTGTGAGGCCAGACATACTGCCTCACACGCCTGTTCTCACGCATTTGTGAATAAGTTACCCTTTATGTATAGAACTAAACAAATAATGTAAATGAAATACTGTGTAACTTTCAGTGCCATAATATCCTGACAACGGGGGTTAATTATTATGACCCTTTGTAAACCCTACTCTGTAATCCTTTTGCGCTACCGCTCACAGGATGAGTGTGGGGTGCACAATAAAGTAGCCGCTGCAAGCGGCAAAATCAAAATCAATCCCTCTTTCACCCCCTCCACCTCTCACCCCCCTCCACCTCTCACCTCCCTCACCCCCCTGCCTGCTGTGTTGATGGACGAGATGAAGTCCTACGGCAGGGGTTCCAGTGGGGGGGGGGGGGGGGGTCCATGGAGGTCCTTAAGGGAACTCGGAGATAGGATTTAGAGATCTGGGTTCAGGATCTTTAGTGGATGTAAAGTAGTTGTGTGTGTGTGTGTGTGTGTGTGTGTGTGTGTGGACCGCCCAGGGGTGTGAGATACAGGCAATGAAGGACTCCTCTCCCCCCCCCCCTCCTCATCCCTCCCCCCCCAAAAAAAAAGGATTCCAGGACCCTAATTTACGTATCCTGTCAAGTCTTAAGGAAGTTTAGTCGACGTTGTTAAATACACTACGAAGGATGTCTTGAGCATCCTTCAGGACATAGGTAGGAACTGGTAGAGGACTCCTAGAAGGATACAGTGACACAATAAACACTACGAAGTATCCTATCATGGTGTAAGGATCCCGGGAGTTGGATTAAGGGTCCTTCAGTGCTGTGAGGGAATGTCCTTAGGATCTTACTTCAGGAGACTAATCTAGTTAACATACCACTGAAGGATGTTTCTTGGGGGGGGGGGGGGGGGGCGTTCCTTAAGGAGCTGTAGGTGAAGGACTTATTGGACTTGGTGTCAGGTCATATTATCGAATTGAGGAGGTCAGGTCAGGATAGGTCACTTCTAAAACCTAGTGACCTGTGAGTAGTAGTTTGACCATATTTATACCCGACTTGGTAATAATAACATCACCATCACCACCACCACCACACCTAGACCTTACACTCGGTACAAAACAAATTTATCATTAAAAAGTGAACGAAATATGGGAAGTTTGAGTGAGGAATGTGAGAGAGGAGGAAAGAATTACGGGACAGGTTGATAACAGTTAACAGAAGGCAACCCGCAGCCATTATTCTCCTGCCAGACCTTAACATTACTGACACACTATTAACATTTTTTTTAACATTACGATTTAGTATTGTAATTTAGGTTCAGATGGTAATTTAACATGATTTATTATTTTAACTTCAATATTATTACATTAACATCAGGATTTATTATTTTAACATCAGGATTTATTATTTTAACATCAGGATTTATTATTTTAACATCCACAGTATATTATTACATTATCATTAACATTATCATTTATTAGTAACGTGTGTAATTCTTATTTAACATTAATAGTTAACATTGACACGTCATCAGTTCGTAGGATTATTATTAACATGTTACATAAACATAGACTATCAACATTTAACACCTTCATCTTGGGTACAGTAGAGAGAGAGAGAGAGAGAGAGAGAGGGGGAGAGAGAGAGAGAGAGGAGAGAGAGAGAGAGAGAGAGAGAGAGAGAGAGAGAGGTCATTTCCTCTATCTCCCACGAGAAATACAGTGAGTGAAATATATCTCTATATATACCGTACAATATTATTTCCTTCGAATTAAATCCCCTGAGCGGCTCTCTCTCTCTCTCTCTCTCTCTCTCTCTCTCTCTCTCTCTCTCTCTCTCTCTCTCACGAGGTTCAACACTCTTGCAGAATATAAATCGTTGACTCGGGCCAGTTAAGGTCCGGAACATAGGCCAGCTTTTAGTCACCTGGTGAGTCGGGGAAGGTCAGGTGAGTCAGGGAAGGTCAGGTGAGTCAGAGAAGGTCATGGGTGTTAGTGAGGGGAGTCAGTCAGTTAAGTGAGTCAGGTGAGTCAGAGAATGTCAGGTGAGTCAGTTAAGTGAACTCTTTCAGTCAACTCTTCCTCCCTCACTACTCTCCCTCACTACTCCCTCACTACTCTCCCTCACCCAACACTCTCCCTCACTACTCCCTCACTACTCTCCCTCACCCAACACTCTCCCTCACCCAACACTCTCCCTCACTACTCTCCCTCACCCAACACTCTCCCTCACTACTCCCTCACTACTCTCCCTCCCTCACCCAACACTCTCCCTCACTACTCTCCCTCACTACTCCCTCACTACTCTCCCTCACCCAACACTCTCCCTCACCCAACACTCCCCCTCACCCAACACTCTCCCTCACTACTCTCCCTCACCCAACACTCTCCATCACTACTCCCTCACTGCTCCCTCAAGTGACCCTAGGCGCCAGTGAACACCATTACCCAGGACCATCTAGTGTGGCTGGTCAGTGTCGTCCACTTAATTGGTTTATTGAGGTCAGGTGCGTCCCAATTATCAGGTGAGTGGAGGCTACAGACAGAGCGTCATCCTCTGAGTTCATCCGGGAAAGAGGAGCGTGTGTGTGTGTGGGGGGGGGGGGGGGGTGGGGGGGTGTGAGAAAGCTTCAGCTATAGTACACAGGTGGAGTTCATTACATAGTTGCTTTTAGCTTTATCGAGTTAGCTGACAATGTGTAATAATGCCTTAGTTAAATATTCATGCATATCGTCATATCTTGTTGAGCTGTTGACTGAGTGATACAATAATACTTAACAGCTAAAGCGTTATTTTGGTTCACTTTGTAAAAAAAACAGAATAAATGGATATATATATAGATTGTATTATGAGTGTAGTGTCCGTTAGTCTGTTTGTTGTGTGTGTTTATAGTCTAAGAGAGAGGTTGGTGTGTGTTTTGGAGAGGGAGAGAGTCAAAACACACACACACACACACACACACACAGTACGTCCATATTAGCGTAATTAATACAATGTAAAATGGTTGAGACAGAAGTAATTAAAAACAATATATATTTACATTATGGTCTACACAAAGATGAAAAGGTTTCTGGTGTCATTTGCATAAATATGTTACGGTTGAGAATTACGTATGCAAATGAGGGAAGTAATGTATACCCCGTGACACTGTGTTGGTTAGTCACTCATCACCTGACAGACCAACAGTCGGCTGATAGATACCACTCAGCTGACACACAACACTGAGCTGACAGACCAACAGCCGTCAGCTCCTTCTATTACATAATGGGTCTTTGTAGTTACTCATTCACCTCTGTCTGTCTGTCTGTCTGTCTCTTTGTCAGTTGTTAGCAGTAAAGGACTCGAACTTAGTATATAGACTAGATTAAAAAGAGTCAGTTTCCTTTTACCCCTCTCTCTCTCTCTCTCTCTCTCTCTCTCTCTCTCTCTCTCTCTCTCTCTCTCTCTCTCTCTCTCTCTCTCCACACAAACAAACACCACTAAGCTAAAGCGTTTGAGAATTAGCTCCCTCCCCTGGCCCTCCCCTCCTCTGGCCCTCCCCTCCCTTACTCTTCCCTTACCCACCCCTGACCCTCCCTTACCCCGGCAACAGACTCCCATCAAAACCTTTCTTTTAAGAGCTGTGTTTACGGGTTTTTGAGTCAGTATTACCAACCTTTTCCCTCGCTAGGCTCTCTGGGTCAGGCGTACCATCATGACAAGATTAGGATGGATTTTGGTAAGATGGCTTCCTGTGTGTGGGGCGGCGGGGCGGCGGGGAGGAGTATTCAGATGGTGGTATGTGTTTATTGTTGTTATTATTGCTATCATCATTGCCTTAAGATCAATATGAGAAGACAAGGTAGAGTGTTGCAGTGGATCGGCTAAGAGGTGAGAGGGAAAGATATATCTCTCTCTCATTGGGTTGGTCAGTCAGTGAATCAACCAGGAATGACGTTTCGTTGAGCTGGAGTTATCGTAGTTGATAAATGAACTGATTGGTTAAAAGGAATTCCAGTCCCAGCCAATCACGATCTTTCTTGCCTTCTTTTATATCAGTGGGGGGAAGGGGGAAGTGAGGGGTGGGGAGGGAGAGGTCTACACACACACACACACACACACACACACACAACACTCTCAGATACAGTTTTAGCCGCGTATCAACTTTGTTTGTTTTGACTCAATGTTGAAGTTTGGGCAGTAGTGTTGGTCTTTGTGTGTGTGTGTGTGTGTGTGTGTGTGTGTGTGTGTGTGTGTGTGTGTGTGTGTGTGTGTGTGTTACTCTCACCTAAAGTTCATCATAAAACACACTACAAGTCCCCCTCCTTTTCTCAATACCCAATAAACTCACACATAAATTAAACACCACACTCCACTATTTTACCATGATATAAATTTCCTCCATCACACCGAGACCTGAGACCTAAAACATACTAAACGAATCATAAAGTTCAATATCCTTATCAAATCTAAACGACTGATATAACCTCCATTAAAGCACAGACCTCTTTATCATTTATATAGAACGATTAATAAAAAAGAAAAAACATATATTCTAATTTTTCGAAACTTCAAAATTCCTTCTAAAAATTCATCTAATTTTTTTTTTCCAAGATTTATGTGGAAATAGGAAATGTAATGGCAGTTCTTCGTCGTATTTACTGACTGGTTATTTAAATGATCCCGTCAGCGTCCAATCAACTCATAAAGCAACAGAGTTATAGGTATAATTATATAATTAGACATATATGAGCCGTACTTTTTTTTTCAATTATAGCTAATGTAAGTTATATGGTGTGGGTGGGGGGGGGGGGGGGTTATGTGTGGGCATAGATGGGTGTGGGTGGGGGGGGGTATGTGTGGGCGTAGATGGGTGTGGGTGGGGGGTATGTGTGGGCGTAGATGGGTGTGGGTGCATGTGTGGGCGTAGATGGGTGTGGGTGGGGGGGTATGTGTGGGCGTAGATGGGTGTGGGTGTCTTTCCTCATGGGTGGTATAATTACATTAGCTAATTATCGTATTAGTTCTGTTAAACTATCGTACTCGAAGGGTTAAATTATCTCTTCTCATCATTTTCCTCCTCTTACATTTTTTCCCTCTCTGTCTCTCTCTCTCTCTCTCTCTCCCTTTCTTTCCCTTCTCATCATTTCTCTCCCCTCACCCTTTCTCTCCCTTCCTCAGCCATCCCTCCTCATCTCTCTCCTTTCCTCCCTCCACCCCTCCCTCCCTCTTCCCTCCACCCCTCCCTCCTTCCCTCCCCTCTCCTTCCTTCCTCCCCCCTTTTTCTCCTTCCCCCTACCTTCTCTCACCCTACCTTATCAACCACGCCTTTAATTTTCTTATCGTACGTCAAATTATTTCGTTGCAAGTCCCTCAGGTGAGCCACTCAGGTGAGCCACTCAGGTGAGCCACTCTTAGGCTGATTGAAGACTCACAGGTAAAATATCTCCATTGCTTTTACTATATTGGTTATGTTATACACCTGTGCTTGGGCATTGGTACACGAGGTATATCCACTTTAAAAGGTATAATCCACTTTCTTAAGGTATAATCCACTTAAGAATATATCTACCTTCTACAGGTATATACATTTAAAGGTAAACAAGCGGACAGACAGACACATACAAAAGCAGAAACAGACAGACAGACAGAAACAGACAGATATATCAAATAGTAAAGGACAGAACCCCCCCCCCCCCCTCTAGTAATACCTGAGACCTGTCGCCTAGTTAAGATAAGATGACCAATGCCTCCAGCCTCTCTCTCTCTCTCTCTCTCTCTCTCTCTCTCTCTCTCTCTCTCTCTCTCTCTCTCTCTCTCTCTCTCTCTCCCTTTACCCTGCCTTAACCCTAACCTAAACCTAAGCTAATCTAACCTAACTGGACCATTGGGAGAAATTACCATATTATGATTACCTGCCCTTGTTGTGTAGTGAATATGTAAACACGAGAAAATTAAGAGGTCCTTGTTTGTTTGTTTTTATTTGTTTTAGTTTGTATGTTTTTTTTTATTAATTTTTTTTTTTTTTTTTTTATTCATTTTCTGTTTTTTTTGGTGTTTTTTTTTTGTTTTATATGTTCTTCGTCTTGTTGTTGTAGTGTTGTTGTTCTGTTTTGTTGTTGTTCTTGTTTTGTTGTTGTTCTCTCCAGTCACCAGTCACTCCATCAATCACCACTAGACTGGAGACAGGCAGTAGGCTCGTTAGGGGAGGACCATGGCCATGTTGTTGAGGTCTTCAGAAGGTGCAGTTGATGGTATGTACAGTATGCAAATTAGGTGAAAATGATTGTGAGAGAGAGAGAGAGAGAGAGAGAGGGTGTCTATCTCTTTCTATTCAATTTAAAAATGTATCGATGTATAAAAGAAACGAGAGACACAAGGATTAATAATTAAATATTTCTCTAGTCTGTCTCTCTTTATCTCTCCTCTGTTTTAAATCTCTCTCTTTCTTTCTCTATTTCTCTCTCTTTTGTCTCTCATTGTCTCTCCTCTCTCTCCTAAATGTCTCTCATTCTCTCAGTGTCTGCTCTTCTCTCTCTCAAGTCTCTTCTCTGTCTCTCCGCCGTCACTATGTATGTATGTGTTTTTTCTTTAAATCTCTCGGTCTCTCTGTCTGCCTGTCTGTCTGTCTGTCTGCCTGCCTGTCTGTCTGTCTGCCTGTCTGCCTGTCTGTCTGTCTGTCTTATTTAACTTGAACTTTACTGAAATTAAAGAAAATCGTCTTATTAATGAATGTGGAAGATGTTGGGGTGAGGGAAGTGGGGGGGGGTGAGGGAGGTAGTGGTGGGGGGGTGAGGGAGGTAGTGGTGGGGGGTGAGGGAGGTAGTGGTGGGGGGGTCAAAAGTCTCCTCAATATGACAGGTGAATAATGACCTTCATCTGATTTACGAACCGGTTAAGACACACACACTTTCTATAAATCTATTTCCTCCTTTTTTCACACCATCACTCCAATTCAATTCTCTCTCTCTCTCTCACAACCTTTCCTTCCTCTTTAAGTGGTGCTGTCAACTCCTCTCACCGTCAACCACCTTATTGAGACCCGTACATAACTTCTGCTACCACTGTCTTCTATGATCCAGAGGACATCACCGTGTTAGCCAGCCTTTTGTCCTTTGTCTTCAGTAAATTCCTCTATATTTTCTTTTATTTGAATATATTTTCTTATTTCTTGTTTGTGTCTGTTTGTGTCCGTCTTTGTCTCTGTTTACGTCAGGTGTTTGTTTTGTTATGAGAAACCTTATCGCTTTGTTTACATAATGTTCCTGGGTTATTTTCAGTGGTATCAGGACCCCAGGTAACGAAGGAGGTATTTTTCAGTGGTTTCAGGACCCCAGGTAACGATGGAGGTATTTTTCAGTGATATAAATTCCTCCTCTTTAAAAATTTCCCCAACAAATATATAAAATAATAATGATTTTATTTTTGTTTTTGTTTTGTGGTTAAATGACTTGCTTAACCATAATTAGGGTTTTACCTGTAATTACCTGTCTAATTATGAAGTGTTTCTGACCAATGGAGAGGCTGGGAAGCTAAACAAGGAGGGAGGAGAAGCTTTAATGGGTTGGTTGCTGGGTTACTTCCTATTGCTATTAATTTCTTTTCTTCTATGGCTATTTATTCTCTATATTCTATTCTTTTGTTGCTATTTGTAATTCTCTTTCTTCTATCCACTCCTATTCTGGTTAGTTGTATGTCCATAATTTCGTGCAATACAAGACACACACACACACACACACACACACACACACACACACACACACTAGGGGGGGCTAATTTTCAGGTGACCTCCAAGAACAACCTTATTTACTGAACCACAATAACATGTCACGGTGTTATGATATATGACCCACTATGTAATTCCTCTAGTTGTTTACTTCACTACACAGATTACAATTTCTCAGGTGAAGTAATTTGCAACTGTTCATTCCTCTTACCTGTCCGGATTCCCAAAGGTTCGTAAGTTTGAAGATTAATCGTATGTTAAGATTTAATATTTCTGTGTGTGTGTGTGTGTGTGTGTGTTTGTGTGTGTGTGTGTGTGTGTCTGTGTGTGTCTGTGTGTGTGTGTGTGTGTGTGTGTCTTTTAAGTCAGAACAAAATAAATAAATTAAATCTAAAAATAACATACAGATTAAAGTTAGGATCTACCTTGAATATTTACCTTTCCTTCACCTTAACGAGATAATTAAGAAAGGTATTTTTTTTCTTCTTCTCTGTATAAGTATGTGTCTCTTAAGTTAAACCAGTTTCCTAATTGGTGTTACGTGAATGTATCTAGTTAAGGTAGATTCCCAGTGTAATTTGTATGTTATTTTCAGGCGTAATTCTCATAATTTTTGTAATGTTCGTAATTTATCTTCAGTTAACCAGTTACCTAGATACTCTTATGTCCAAATTGACGAGGACTAATTATAGTAAGAGTGTCTGAAAAGTGTGTGTGTGTGTGTGTGTGTGTGTGTGTGTGTGTGTGTGTGTGTGTGTGTTCTGTCATGGTCAACACAAAGACGAGTGTAAACATGTATATCAACGCTATCATAAATGTGGTTTAACTTTTTAACGATGGTGGTTTAATCCAGGATGATGGTTTAGCCTTTTGAGGATGATAATTTAACCCTTTGAAGACTATGGTTTAGCCTTTTCAGGATGATGGTTTAACATAACCCTTTCAGCACGATGGTTTAACCCTTTATAACAATGGTTTTACTCTTTGAGGACCATGATTTTTACCCCTTGAAGACGATGGAGCAATATTCTGTAGTTATTGCTAAAAAAACAACAGAAAACGGATAATATTTTCCATTTTCTATAAGAGTGATTCATCTCTCGCTCAACAGGGTATAAAATTTTGAACCTCCCGCAATAATATTCTCCAGTTATCGCTAAAAAAAAACAACAAAAAGAAAAAATAACTGATAATATTTCCCGTTTTCTTTAAGAGCGATAACTCATCCAAATCCGATCAGGCTCCAGGGAAGAAGTTTAGGAGAGGCGAGTCTGGCCAAACTGCTCTGTGCAACTTAAATAAAACTCTCAGTAAAGATCAAATGAACCGTGGATGAGAACTTGAGAATTCAGCATCTTTCTCCTGTCGCTAAAATCATAAGACGAGCGTTTTTACGGTGACCAGTTGTTGAGGTTGTTGTTATTATTGTTGTTATTATTGTTGTTATTGTTGTTGTTGTTGTTATTATTATTGGTAGTAATATTAGTCGTATTATTATTATTATTATTATTATTATTTATACCACATCGTAAGTTAGTGATAGTTAAGGTATCTTGGTGATAAATTGATATTAATCTCCTGTTAATTAATTATTGGTCAGGTAATGTTATTTTTATGTTAATATCGACGTCACTGTTGATGTTAATGAGTGACCATTTTGGAAGTGAGTTTATATTACAGTACACACACTCACTCACTCACTCACTCACACACTCACTCACACACACACACAAACACACACACACATCACACACACACACACACATCATTCAGAATTCTGTGTTGATGTTCTACAGCTACTCACAATCTTTCTGTCTGAGTCTTTGTCTTTTGGTGTTATTTACATTTTTGTCTGTCTGTCTGTTAGTATTTTTCTTCCTCTGTTTCTGTCTCTCTGTCTGTGTGTGTGTGTGTGTGTGTGTGTGTATGTGTGTGTGTGTGTGTGTGTGTGTGTATATATGTGAGTTTTTATGCATGTATGAATGTGTATGTACCTATGTATGTATATGTATGTGTGTATAAACTCCATCCAACATTTACAGCTCGTTACACCTCACAGGGAAACAACCAGCAGTGTATTGTGAGAAACTTATAAACACATAAGTCTTACCGAAACTAAAAAAAAAAGACGAACCATTAAGAAAAAAGTTAATATACTCCACCGTAGCTGAATCTTGTACACTGATGACCACCCTGGATGTTCGCTCACTTCTCTTGTCTATCGTTCATACTAAAAAAATAATAAATAAATAAATAAAACACTCTCTCTCTCTCTCTCTCTCTCTCTCTCTCTCTCTCTCTCTCTCTCTCTCTCTCTCTCCTCCTCTTCCTGCTCGTCCTCTCCCTCCTCTTCCTGCTCGTCCTCTCCCTCCTCTTGTTAATCGGAGGGAGAGAGGTGAAGGACTTTCTCCTTATGGTTATTTTCTAACATACAAAAACTTTCTCTTCCAAACTTTCTCCGTGTAAATGAAGTCTCCGGTGTATGTATTGCTTGCCTGGGCCATTTGTTGCTTGCATGGGCCATTTGTTACTTGCTTGGGCCATTGTTGCTTGATCATTGTTGCATTGCTGACTGGCCATACACACTTCCTAGAGATGCTTTCGTAAATACTTTGAGAAGGAGAAAAGTTTTGCTCTTCTTTTACGTCAGCGACCACACGATGGATTTTGCATCGGGGGGGGGGGGGGAAAGTCAGTAGGGAGCAGGAGGAAGCAGGAAACAGGAGCCAACAAGCAGGAATTTACATTAAGCAGATGAAGGTGTAGAGGAAGAAGAGGAAGAGGAGGAGGGGGAAGAAAGGGAGATAAAGGAGGAAGAGGTGAAGAGGAAGAGGAGGGAGGAGGAAGAGGGTTCATAATCAGCTTACACTCATTAATGAAGTGGGTTTAAGTAACTGCATTATACACTTCACTTCCTTGTTTATATTTGGCAAGTTAATTATTTTCCCTGACAAATATCATCCGCCAGAGAGAGAGAGAGAGAGAGAGAGAGAGAGAGAGCTAGGTTTAAACTACAGTCTCTCGCCCTGAGTGTTTAGTTGTTCCATCATCAAGGAGTCTGCCAGGGGCGTCGTCCATCCACTGGTGTCCTGGTGGGATAGGAAAGGTCTACCTCTCGGTGTTCTGTTTGTTGCCTTAATTATTCACACACACACACACACACACACTGACCTGTACTCTAACCTTTCCTTATTCTCCCTCTCCTCACTCACTGTCTTTCCTCCTCCTCTCTTCTTCCTCCTCTTCCTCCTCCTCCTCCTCTCTTCTTCCTCCTCTTCCTCCTCCTCCTCCTCTCTTCCTCCATAATGTCAGAATAATCTAATATTGTCTCCCCTCTTTGTGTGTCTCTTGTTGTCCTGTGTGTGTGTCTATGTGTGTGTATCTGTGTGTGTACGTGTATGTATGTATGTCCTGTCGTCTCTATAACACCTATCCCCATCTACTCTTGTAATTGTGTTTATTCCTCGTGTCTGTGTCTCTCTTCCTTCCTCTATTTCCCTTTGTATTCCCTCTCTCTCTCTCTCTCTCTCTCTCTCTCTCTCTCTCTCTCTCTCTCTCTCTCTCTCTCTCTCTCTCTCTCTCTCATCAACCCTTTACACCTGGTCAGTGGAGGGATCAAGGCAGTTCAGGTGTGGTAATTAGGTACCAGTAAGTGAAATATGGGTGGTGATGTCCGTAGACTTTATGACCGAGTTAGTTGTAGGGTTTGTATATACGTTAACCAATCAGCTGCCTCGTTACAAACTGGCGCTAGGCCTCAGTTGCAAAGGATGAATAACACACACACACACACACACACACACACACACACACGTCAATGTAAACAAAACCTGACGGAGTTTCCAGTAGTAGATAAAAAACTTTAAACTGGTGATCCTTTGTAAAGACTTAACTAAATCCAAGTATTACCAGGACTGAAGTAAGTGCCTTGCCAACACTCTCTCTCTCTCTCTCTCTCTCTCTCTCTCTCTCTCTCTCTCTCTCTCTCTCTCTCTCTCTCTCAAGGTTATATATCATCAGGGGTTTTCTCCTCTTTTTCCCCTCCCTCTTCCTCTTCCTCTTCTCCCTCCTCTTCCTGCTCGTCCTCTCCCTCCTCTTATTCTGCCTCTCCCTCCTCTTGTTAATCGGAGGGAGAGAGGTGAAGGACTTTCTCCTTATGGTTATTTTCTAACATACAAAAAACTTTCTCTTCCAAACTTTCTCCTGTAAATGAAGTCTCCGGTGTATGTATTGCTTGCCTGGGCCATTTGTTGCTTGCATGGGCCATTTGTTACTTGCTCGGGCCATTGTTGCTTGATCATTGTTGCATTGCTGACTGGCCATACACACTTCCTAGAGATGCTTTCGTAAATACTTTGAGAAGGAGAAAAGTTTTGCTCTTCTTTTACGTCAGCGACCACACGATGGATTTTGCATCGGGGGGGGGGGGAAGTCAGTAGGAAGCAGGAGGAAGCAGGAAACAGGAGCCAACAAGCAGGAATTTACATTAAGCAGATGAAGGTGTAGAGGAAGAAGAGGAAGAGGAGGAGGGGGAAGAAAGGGAGATAAAGGAGGAAGAGGTGAAGAGGAAGAGGAGGGAGGAGGAAGAGGGTTCATAATCAGCTTACACTCATTAATGAAGCGGGTTTAAGTAACTGCATTATACACTTCACTTCCTTGTTTATATTTGGCAAGTTAATTATTTTCCCGGACAAATATCATCCGCCAGAGAGAGAGAGAGAGAGAGAGAGAGAGAGAGGTTTAAACTGCAGTCTCTCGCCCTGAGTGTTTAGTTGTTCCATCATCAAGGAGTCTGCCAGGGGCGTCGTCCATCCACTGGTGTCCTGGTGGGATAGGAAAGGTCTACCTCTCGGTGTTCTGTTTGTTGCCTTAATTATTCACACACACAAACACACACACACTGACCTGTACTCTACCTTTCCTTATTCTCCCTCTCCTAACTCACTGTCTTTCCTCCTCCTCTCTTCTTCCTCCTCCTCCTCTTCCTCCTCCTCCTCCTCCTCCTCCTCCTCTCTTCCTCCATAATGTCAGAATAATCTAATATTGTCTCCCCTCTTTGTGTGTCTCTTGTTGTCCTGTGTGTGTCTCTGTGTGTGTATCTGTGTGTGTACGTGTATGTATGTATGTCCTGTCGTCTCTATAACACCTATCCCCATCTGCTCTTGTAATTGTGTTTATTCCTCGTTTCTGTGTCTCTCTTCCTTCCTCTATTTCCCTTTGTATTCCCTCTCTTCTCTTTTAACCTTGTCAATTACTCTCTCTCTCTCTCTCTCTCTCTCTCTCTCTCTCTCTCTCTCTCTCTCTCTCTCTCTCTCATCAACCCTTTACACCTGGTCAGTGGAGGGATCAAGGCAGTTCAGGTGTGGTAATTAGGTACCAGTAAGTGAAATATGGGTGGTGATGTCCGTAGACTTTATGACCGAGTTAGTTGTAGGGTTTGTATATACGTTAACCAATCAGCTGCCTCGTTACAAACTGGCGCTAGGCCTCAGTTGCAAAGGATGAATAACACACACACACACACACACACACACACAGTAAAATAACCATATACATTTATATATATAAATCCGAAGATGAAAAAAATATATATTCCATCATTCTCCTCCCGCATTTTGCTCTCGGCTATTCTCTTCACGCTTGACGATCAGAGGAGAAATGCCTCAAAATCTCACCCTATTTGTATTCTCTCCGTCGCGTGGGGCAAATTCCTCCCTCTCTCAGCCGCCAATGTGGAGTAACTGGTGTAGCATTACGGGTCACACTAGGTAGGAGTTAGCGAGGAAAACCGACCATTTTTACGGCGTCTTGGACCACCCTGGAGGCAAGACAGAGTTATCCAGTGTCCTTCATCTAAGATATGACCGATATTTTGGTGAAAAGGAAATTATAATAGTGATGATGATGATGATACTACTACTACTACTACTACTACTGCCACCACCACCACTACTACTACTACTAATAATAATAATAATAATAATCTCCACTACTGTAATCAACTCCATAGCACTCAAGACATATGTATAGCCAGACAGACAGACAGACAGACACAGTATCTACCAGTGAAATTTGTCCCCACGTCATGACCCCATAACTCTGGTCAGTAAAGATGAAACACACTGGTTATCGAACTTGATCTAGATAACCTTTATATGAATCTACACACCAAGTTTCACCTCAATCCTTACAGCCTTTCTTAAGTTATTGCACGGACATGGGCGTCTACTGGAACTAACGTATGGTAAAACGGACATACTGAAGTAAAACTCAATATTCGTCCGTTTTCTATGATGGGGGACATAGATAAGATATATTTCCTATGTATTTGCTCTATGTATGATATACTTGCTCTGTATATAATGTGTACATATCAAGAAGGTCCTGGTCAGTAAATAGACGGAAAATTCACTTCATAAATAATAGTCTGTTGAAATACGTAAAGTAGTTCTAGTATCCTAAATTCCTCCGCCAATGTCAATATCAAATGTGACTTCGATATTATCCAAGGTGGTGGGAGAGACATCCAGGGCGGTTAGTTCCGTATGCATGAAATAGTTTCGGGTTACTATGAGTTTATGGCGGGGAGACTACCGTGATAATGTGTAATGTGAGGTTAGATATATTGATTACTTGTGTGTTGAGGTTACCTGGTGAATGTGGGGGGTGTCACCTGTAAGTACCGTACCTTCTTTACCTATGTTGTGGGAAGGATGGGAGGGGGATTTTACGTGATAGGTGGTGGTGTGCTTCATGTAAATTTCTCTCTCTCTCTCTCTCTCTCTCTCTCTCTCTCTCGCTCGTCACCCTCTCTTTCTTATTCTTTGTTAGTGAGTCTCCTATCAGTCACCTTCTCTCTCTCTCTCTCTCTCTCTCTCTCTCTCTCTCTCTCTCTCTCTCTCTCTCTCTCACAATACCTAGGTCCTCTTACAGGTGAGTATCAGCTCATTAACATCACCTGGGATTACATTTTTTCTATTGTGTCTTTAGTGTGTGTGTGTGTGTGTGTGTGTCTGTCTGTCTGTCTGTCTGTCTGTCTGTGTACGTGTGTGTGTGTGTGTGTGACTCACTAAATAATAATGAAAATAATTCTGTTTTTTGGGGGTTAACTTGATATAGTGAGAGAGAGAGAGAGAGAGAGAGAGAGAGAGAGAGAGAGACCACCCTGTAACACTTCTCTTCTCTTCTTTCTGTCTCGCTGCTTCCTACTACTTCTTATCCTTCTCTTCCTTCTCTTCTCTTCTCTTCCTCCTACTCTTCTTGCCCTGCTTCACTCCTACCCCCTTCCTCCTCCTGTTATCTCCCCCCCCCTCCTATTTCTACTCTAAAGCCTCGTAGGATCAGATGGTGGTGGTGGTGGTGGTGGTGGTGGTGGTGGTAGTGGTGGTGGTGGTGGTGTGGTAGTCGTGGTGGTGGTAGTGGTGGTGGTGGTGGTAGTGGTGGTGGTGGTGCTGGTGGTGGTGGTGCTGGTGGTGGTGGTAGTAGTGGTGGTGGTGGTGGTGGTGGTGGTGGTGGTGGTGGTGGTGGTGGTGGTGGTGGTAGTGGTGGTGGTGGTTGTGGTGGTGGTGGTGGTTGTGGTGGTGGTGGTGGTGGTGGTGGTAGTAGTGGTGGTGGTGGTGGTGTGGTAGTCGTGGTGGTGGTAGTGGTGGTGGTGGTGGTAGTGGTGGTGGTGGTGGTGGTGCTGGTGGTGGTGGTAGTAGTGGTGGTGGTGCTGGTGGTGGTTGTGGTGGTGGTGGTGGTGGTAGTTGTGGTGGTGGTAGTGGTGGTGGTGGTGGTGGTAGTGGTGGTGGTTGTGGTGGTGGTGGTGGTGGTGCTGGTGGTGGTTGTGGTGGTAGTGGTGGTGGTGGTGGTGGTGGTAGTTGTGGTGGTGGTGGTGGTGGTGGTGGTAGTAGTAGTAGTGGTGGTGGTGGTGGTGGTGGTAATAGTAGTCGTAGTAGTGGTAGTAATAATAATGGTAGTAGTGGTGGTAATATTGGTGGTAGTTGTGGTAGTCAGGATGGTAGTCGGGGGATAAAGGTCTTAACCCTTTTACGCTGGTGGCCGTTATGTTCAGACGATAGCGCCGTGTATAGCCTTTCCTAACACTTATGTCCCTCTTGCTCTTAAACCTCACACACACACACACACACACAGAGGAGAGGGAAGGGGAGTGAGAGGAAGGGAGGGGGGAGTGGGATGGGGAAAGAGGAGGAGGGAAGGGAGGTAGGGGGAATAGGTAGGGGGAGGAAGGGGGGGGGGGAGAGGAAGGGTTACCGAAGTATTATTTTTATATATAACATCAAAAAGAATATCCTTCCTGTAGTGTAGTTCCGAAGGACAATAAAAAACATCAACAACAAATGAAAAAAATCGCTCCAGTACGATAATTTTTCCCTGGTTGTAAGATCTTTCCATGACGTCATATCTTGGCCTCGTTCTTATAACTCCGTGACGTCATAGTTTAGCCTCTCGTTCTTATAACTCCGTGACGTCATAGTTTAGCCTCTCGTTCCTATAACTCCGTGACGTCATAGTTTAGCCTCTCGTTCCTATAACTCCGTGACGTCACAATTTTCGCCTCGTGACGTCACATTTTAGCCTCCGTGACGTCACATCCATAGCTCGCCTCGGCCTATCACCAATTAGTACGTATAACTAGCTCTCTTTTCACAGGTAAATAATCATATATAAGTATAATTTCTCTACCTGTATAGTATAATTACTAGTAAAGACAGTATTTAATAGGAGTTAAAAAAACTGTATTGTTATTTAAAGTTAATGATAGAATTATATGAACAGGTAAATAAGGACAATTAATTAGTGGTGTTTGGACCGACCAGGTGAGAGGTGGTTGGGTGGTTATAGTGTTCGTTTTACGGCTTGAGGACAACAGGTTCGTATCTCGGGTGAGGAGGGGGGGGGGGGGAGTTACGTTGACCTGCTGATTGTAAGTGGGGAACCTACACTACGACCTACGCCTCTACTACGACCTACATCACTACTACCACCACTACTATACCACCACCACCATGGGTTATACACTACTACCACCACTACTACACCACCATCACCACTACACCACCACTACTACACCACCATCACCACTACACCACCACCACCACACCACCACTACCACACCACCATCACCACTACCACTACACCACCACCACCACACCACCACCACCACCACCACACCACCATCACCACTACCACTACACCACCATCACCACTACCACTACACCACCACACCACCATCACCACTACCACTACACCACCACCACCATCACCACTACCACTACACCACCACCACACCACCACCACCATCACCACCACCACCACACCACCACACCACCACCACCATTACCACCATCACCACCACCACACCACCACACCATCACCACTACCACTACACCACCACCACCATCATGGGTCACGCACCTGGGATCTCGGTACCTGGCAGCCTCACTTATCTCCTCCATCTTGCTCCTCCCAGCAGATCCTAGGAAGTGTGCTGGGAGCTGGGATGTGTGCCCTCCCAGCTACACTGACGCCCAGCTCCTAGGTACCAGGGGTGAGGTCGTAAAGTTGCTCTCTCTCTCTCTCTCTCTCTCTCTCTCTCTCTCTCTCTCTCTCTCTCTCTCTCTCTCTCTCTCTCCGCTAGACAAAATCTGACAGCCAGACATCTACACAGAAAGCCATGAAGACAGCCACACACACATACAACCAGACAGCCACACAGACAGACAGCCAGACAGCCACACAGACAGCCAGACAGCCACACAGACAGACAGCCAGACAGCCACACAGACAGACAGCCAGACAGCCACACAGACAGCCAGACAGCCACACAGACAGACAGCCACACAGACAGCCAGACAGCCACACAGACAGACAGCCAGACAGACAGCCACACAGACAGACAGCCAGACAGACAGACAGCCACACAGCCACACAGACAGACAGCCACACAGCCAGACAGACAGACAGCCACACAGACAGCCACACAGTCACCTGTGTTACCTGGCAGGCTTCAAGGTCATGTGTCTGTTCCGTTTTCTGCTCAGTCTCTTATCCTCCTTCCTTCCTTCCTTCCTTCCTTCCTTCCTTCCTCCTCCGTCACGAAGCACGGATGGTTGACACGGAGGGTGGGTGTGACACGGTGGGTGGGTGTGACACGGTGGGTGGGTGTGACACGGAGGGTGGGTGTGACACGGAAGGTGGGTGTGACACGGAAGGTGGGTGTGACACGGAAGATGGGCGTGACACGGACGGTGGGTGTGACACGGAGGGTGGGTGTGACACGGAAGGTGGGTGTGACACGGAGGGTGGGTGTGACACGGAAGGTGGGTGTGACACGGAAGGTGGGTGTGACACGGAGGGTGGGTGTGACACGGAGGGTGGGTGTGACACGGAGGCACGGACAAGACGCCTGAGTGTTAGTCTCGTGACGCGACGCGGAAATGCCATGTTAAAGGAAGTCTTCTGGGACACGGCAGAAGGTGGTCTGAGGTGACACGGTACGCTCTCACCTCAACCACGGCCCAGGTGGCGTCCTCAGGTGAGTGTCCGACCCCTTACCTTACCTGCGACATGATAGATGGTGTTTGTGGTGGACTATTTTCCTCTCATTTCACCTATGATAAGCTAATGGGTGATTAAGGTGAACATGGACAATTTACTCCGTCAGGTTAGCTCTCTCGCCTCACCTATTCGACTCTAGGTGACTCTTAACCTTATCTCTGACGTAACTCCAGGTGAGCGAGAACAGACACACCTTTACCTGTACACCACCTCAGAAGACTCTATCCACCTTCACCAACGACTCACTAGGTGGCGCCCTCAGGTGAACAAGTACACCCTCACCTGGACGTAATGAGCGGTGGGTTCCCATGGGTAAAGGTAAGCCAACAATTACCTTAATGTAACACACGAGGCTGCTTGTCACTCTCCACATGCTGAGTCACCCAGAGTGTCTTTAATATACTAATGGGGGGTGAGGGGGTGATGATGGAGGGTGAGGGGTGATGATGGGGGTGAGGGGTGATGATAGGGGTGAGGGGGTGGTGATGGGGGGTGAGGGGTGAGGGGGTGATGATGGGGGGTGAGGGGTGATGATGGGGGTGAGGGGGTGATGATGGGGGTGAGGGGGTGATGATGGGGGGTGAGGGGGTGATGATGGGGGGTGAGGGGGTGATGGTGGGGGGTGAGGGGGTGGTGATGGGGGGTGAGGGGGTGTTAATGGTATGAGAAAAGAAGGTAAAAGGGGAGAAATAGATGATGAGGGAGACAGTGAGAGAACGTGGAGGAGGCGGATAGGCGAGGAGGATGAAAGAGGGAGGGAGGGATTGAGAGAAAGAAGGAAGGGGGAGAAGGAGCAGGAGGAGGAATTAAACCCAAACACATAAACCAGAATAAATAAACCATTTATACAACACAAACATTCCCTTCACCACACCACACCCAACCACAAACTACCATTAATTCCCCAAACAAGCAAACAAAATCCAACCAATCATAAACTCACAAATCTAACATTACCCCCCACCCCCCACCCCCACCCACCCCCACCCCCCACCCCCACCCACCCCCCCCCCACAAAAAAAAAACATTACATATCAAAGAAAAAACATAAATTATCCTTCCTGTGAAAAAAAAAATCCATGGGTGATCAGAAAAGAAATTTATTCAGTATCACCGTCTCAGGTAGATCAGATAAGGTGAAGGTAATTTGGGAGCCGGGATGATACGTCAATGGTGCCACCTCTCTAGGGACCACCGGCGCTGATAATATTCCTTCTTTTGTCGTAGTGGGCTGTGGAAGGTCGCCTGCCATGGGGATCTGGTATTAATGTTGTTCCTCTTTCGTCTTTGAGATGTGAGTTAATTAAATGTGTGTGTATGTGTGTGTGTGTACGTGTGTGTGTGTGTGTGTGTGTGCATTTTCATGTGTTTGGATAAATGGATAACCAAACTATATCAAACTTATCCTAACCTAATCTCCCCTCCTCTCCCCACAACACCTCCCTCACCTCACCCTAACCTATCCCTCCCTCGCCTCCTCCCCTCCACTACTCCTTCCTACTCTCTGCCACTCCCTCCTTCTCTCCTCCTCTTGCATTCTCATCATCATCACTACAAATAAGACAAGAGTTTAAAGGGACAATAAATGAGAGAGAGAGAGAGGGAGGAAAATACACTAACCATTTATACAACTCAATTCATACACCAGAAATATTATCCCCAGACATGAGAAATAATTACACCAAATAATACATAAACAAGATAAAAAAAATACATATGTATACATTACACATTTAACATAACACCGTAGGAAGAAAAATAAAATAATAAAAACAGACGGACTAACGTGACACCAATGAATTATATATACGTGAAACTGTTAATAATATAGAGTAATAATAATTAAATGTTTCCTATTAACAAAATATTGAAATGAAAATGTTAAGTTTTTATGATTATTATTATTATTATTATTATTATTTTTTTTAACAAGGGGGAGGAATACTCAGGTGTTGGGAATATTTATGCCAATTAAGGTGTTTCTGGCCAGGTGAGGAGAAGCTAGTTAATAACTTAGGAGAATCTCGTAAAGAAGAACACACTTTCCACTCTACTTAAACCACTGACTTTTAAAACCTGCAGTAAGACCCTTCTCTCTCTTTCTCTCTCTCTCTCTCTCTTTCTCTCTTTCCTTGTCTTTCTATCTTTCTCTCTCTCTTTTCCCTCTTTTTCTATTTCTAGCTTATTATATTTATCTCCTTTCCTCTTTCACTATCTCAATTTTTCTCTTTGTCTGTGTCTGTCTGTGTCCTGTCTGTCTGTTTTCTGTCTGTCTGTGTCCTGTCTGTCTGTGTCCTACCTGTCTGTGTCCTGTCTGTCTGTGTCCTGTCTGTCTGTGTCCTGCCTGTCTGTGTCCTGCCTGTCTGTGTCCTACCTGTCTCTGTCCTGTCTGTCTGTCTGTCTGTGTCCTGCCTGTCTGTGTCCTGTCTGTCTGTGTCCTGCCTGTCTGTGCCCTGCCTGTCTGTGTCCTGTCTGTCTGTGTCCTGCCTGTCTGTGTCCTGTCTGTCTGTGTCCTGTCTGTCTGTGTCCTGCCTGTCTGTGTCCTGCCTGTCTGTGTCCTGCCTGTCTGTGTCCTACCTGTCTGTGTCCTACCTGTCTGTGTCCTGCCTGTGTCCTGTCTGTCTGTGTCCTGCCTGTCTGTGTCCTGTCTGTCTGTGTCCTGCCTGTCTGTGTCCTGTCTGTCTGTGTCCTGCCTGTCTGTCTGTCTGTGTCCTGTCTGTCTGTGTCCTGCCTGTCTGTGTCCTGCCTGTCTGTGTCCTACCTGTCTGTGTCCTGTCTGTCTGTGTCCTGTCTGTCTGTGTCCTGCCTGTCTGTGTCCTGCCTGTCTGTGTCCTGCCTGTCTGTGTCCTACCTGTCTGTCTGTGTCCTGTCTGTCTGTGTCCTGTCTGTCTGTGTCCTGCCTGTCTGTGTCCTGTCTGTCTGTGTCCTGCCTGTCTGTGTCCTGTCTGTCTGTGTCCTGCCTGTCTGTCTGTCTGTCTGTCTTGTTACACTGAGTCTTAGAGGAAGGAAGGATTTTGATTCCCCAGAAGCTGTAGTTAATCTTATAAATAGTTAAAACGAAGATTAATTATTTTTTTCTTGTTACGGGATTATTAGATATGTGTGTGTGTGTGTGTGTGTGGGTGGGTGTGTGTAAGTATCTATACACTATACAGTATCTATGTATTTTTAGCGGTTGATAACAGCAATATATGTTAACTCATAGAACCTGTGTTGATGTAAAAGTAAATTTAATTCCAGAAAAAAAAAACACAAAAACAGTTCAAATAGGAAAGTGTACCCCTCTCATCCTACCCTCCTCCTACCCTACCCTCCCTCCTCCTACCCATCCCCCCTTCCCTCATCACCCCCCCTACCCATTCCCCCTTCCCCCCATAGCTGCCAACCCCCTCACTTGAATACCAAACTCAATTCATTTATACTTTTTGTTGATTTAACTTTTTTTTTTTTTTTTTTTTTTGGTGAGGGACGTCAGCTGGGCGGCTTGTTTAATCCTTCAATTGTTCCTGATGTGTTTTGTTCCCCCATGAGTTTAGTGTTGGTGCAGGAGGACTCACTGTGATGGTACCCGGAGTTAGCCTGTCGTGTTCTGTAGTTAAGTTCAGGTGCAACATTTTTCTCACATCACACTTGGGAATTGGGATTGAAGTCGGATATAAGTCATCTCTGTAGTTGATCTAACCTAACTTAACCTAATCTACCTTAACCTAACCTAACTTAACCTAATCTACCTCAAAAAATCACAAGTCTGTTAACTTTCTTAGAGAGACGACACACAGACAAAACCTCATTGGGACCATAATTAAGTTCTGTAGTGAACATGTTCGTCACATATATTCAATAATTCCTTCATATTGTTCAAAATTCAGGTTTTATAAGAGTTGAACAGACTTACTCCTTCGTCTGGCAAAATAAATTAAGGCATTTAAACTTGCAGTAAGACCTCTCTCTCTCTCTCTCCCTCTCTCTCTCTCTCTCTCTCTCTCTCTCTCTCTCTCTCTCTCTCTCTCTCTCTCTCATTGTCTTTGTCTCTTTTTCTCTCTGTCTTGCTCTATTTCTTTCTCCTTTTTATTTCTGTCTTTTTTATCAGCCTTTCTCTAATTTTTTCTTCCTATTTCTATCTCTTTCCCACGTATCTTTCTTTCTCTTTCTCTCTGTCTTTGTCTCTTTTTTCTTTTTCTTTTATTCTTTCTCCCTATTTCTATCACTCTTCTCTCTGAATATATATCTACAGACGGTACACACCTCCGCCTTGAAGCCGTGAAGGGAGCGTGAGAACCACGCCTCACCTCCCCTGGGGCGGCCAGACTTGACCTGTGAGGTGACGCGCCTCGTAAACACAGACTCAGCTGGTTCATGTTGGATTAGACAGCTGGTGGGGTATAAAGGAGAGAGAGAGGGAGAGATAACATAAACACGAAACATATTGAGGGTAAAGATAATATTATAGCAGAAAATGAAAATAAAGGAAGAAGATAGATTAATTTCATCTGTGTTTTGACACAAAAAAGAAGCAAAAAGAAGTGAGAATATAGAGACAGATAACATGACATGAAGGACAGATAAAGAGAGATAAGACATTGGTCATTAATAAGGTAGATGAATAATGCTATATAGAAAACTAATATGACCGATATACGCGTCAATCTCCACAATAACATTGGCTTTATTGATAATGCATATATATACTCCCTTGTTCACCAGGTTACTCCAGGGAGACGTAATGCAGGATTGAACCCTCAATAAATCCATCTAATCTCATGGAATTAAATGGGTACTCGATTCATTCTCAAATATGGTAATTTTGGGGTTGTAATCGTAGTAGTAGTAATAGTAGTAAGTGGTAGTAGTAGTAGTAGTAGTGACAAATCTCACTAGGGTGTGTGTATGTTATGTTAGGTATGGTTATGTTGGGTTAGGTTATATTAGGTGAGCATCACATTAGATTAAGCTGGATTAGATTAACATCAGGTTAGGTTAGGTTACATTAATATGTCTTAACCACAAGATTAACATCAGGTTAGGTTAGGTCACATCAATATGTCTTAACCACAACAGCAATGATTGATAAATAACCAGATATTTTGGCTATAAAACATATGTAGCCCAATTTATAGCCAAACAGAGATATATCTAGCCAAGAATATATCCTACAGAGGGATATATTTAGCGCAGAATATATCCTACAAAAATATATATATATATATATCTCCCTGACTCGCAAAGAATCGCTGAAGTGTCGTGTCTTATATCCAGTCCTCTCTCTCTCTCTCTCTCTCTCTCTCTCTCTCTCTCTCTCTCTCTCTCTCTCGTATTTCTTCTCACCTACGCCGTATTTCTTTCTTCTCGTCTTTATCGTCGTGTATTTCATCTCTTCTCTACACTTCTGGCACTCTCTTACTTTATGGCACCGTGTTCCTGCTGAGTGGTAGTGGTGCTTAGTGGATGTCTCTCTCTCTCTCTCTCTCTCTCTCTCTCTCTCTCTCTCTCTCTCACTGCATTTTATTTTATTTTCTGTGTCTTTCTCACTTTTACTCTATATTTATGTTTTCTTTTCTCTGTCACTTTCTCTCTATTTCACAAAGACTCAGCTAGACTAAGGTAGGCTCATAGCTTCACATAGACTCAGGTAAACTCAAGCCAGGTAAGAGAGTCTCAAAATATTCGTCCTTCGAGTCTCTTCCGTCAAGCTGGGAGTGTGAGACTGCATAATCCCTCGCACAGTTAAGAGGAGGCTCTGTCTCTCAAGGAAACGTCACCACTACACCTGAGTCGCTGTCACACAAGGGGTTAAACCATCGTACTCAAAAGGGTTAAACCATCGTACTCAAAAGGGTTAAACCATCGTACTCAAAAGGGTTAAGTCATCGTATTCAAAAGGGTTAAACCATCGTACTCAAAAGGGTTAAGCTATCGTATTCAAAAGGGTTAAACCATCGTACTCAAAGGGGGTTAAGAACAATGGCGTGAGTTGTAAGACATGTTGACGGCTGCCATAACAGTTCAA
>CAUDMG010001356.1:2737500-2755000 GCA_958450375.1 Homarus gammarus | reverse complement strand
TACTTTGATATAAACTTTGAGATAATGAGATTTCAAATAGTAGTTAAGTTTAATCTTCATGATTTTATAACGTGGGGATAAACTTTTATTATTGAGCTTAATTGAGCCTTGCTTTGTCGGGCAACAGAATTTATTTATTTTATTTTTATCGCACGCATCTTAGAAACACTGTTGACCTTTTCAATATTGGGAACCTAGTTGTGATAGCGTCAGGTACTGGGGTAAATCAATTGTTATAGCTTGGTTAGGTTAGGTTAGGTTAGGTTAGGTTACAATGTCTAGGTTTGTTAAAAATATAACTAACACTTTGAATGACCTTTATGGAAGTACTTTACTGTTTATTTTTTCAGGTAGAGGTAAGGAAAAGGTTCATATATTTTAGTACAGTACAGATGCATTTTGTTCTGGTTGAGATGAAATACATATATATCTATTTACATTCGCCATATATGTGAGGTTTATTTAAGATGAGCTAAGTGTTCATGTTGTTCAGGTTATTTGGGTTATGTACAGTAGGTGCGGGTTATGTACTGTACTCCTTATATTTTAGTGTAGCAGAAATGTGTAAAGTTGTTTTTAGGAGAATATAATTATACACACAGCTATGTATATCAGTGTAACGCCTTTGTAAAGATCTTTTATTGTGATGAAAGATAAGAGTGTATATATTCTGTTGAGCACCAATGGAAAGTTTTCTATTCCCTGTGAAGCTTCAGTAGATATGTCTGTCATTTTGAGAGATTTACCAGATTTTCGTTATTATTGTTATTTTTGTTTCGGTCATCCGGGGAATCGGTTAGGTTAGGTTATTTTGGTTCAGGATGAAGGTTAATCATATATTCACTTCAGTGCAACACAATGCATGCGTTTCCTCCGATGTAACGATGCATAGAAAGCAAAATACGTTTATTTTTTTATTTTTTCGGTTCCTTTGCAAAAAAAATCGGTTTTCATTACGGTTTTATTTCAGATCTCGATTTTTTTTCTTTTTTTTTTTAATTAGTTAAACATTTTCTATGGACCCGAAGTAGTTACGCATTTCTTTCACCTCAATCATTTTTATCTTTGTTCTTTCATCAGTTTGAATGCTATTTTTTTTTCATACACACATATGTAATTTTTTCGGTTGAACAGTAAAGCAAACGTATTATTCTTTTTATCAGCTCAACTTCTGCAGTTTTTCAGATCAGTTCAAGTAGAATAGTTTTGCTTTGTTTTTTGTTTTTTATTCGTGGGGACATTTAGAGACCAATAACATATTCTCAGTCTCACTCTTGAAGTAGAAAAAATATATATACACAGAGAACCAGAGTTGTTGTCCTTCCTCTGTGCAATTAAGGTTCACTTCCTGAGCTTTAACAAAAAAAAAGTGAAATCCTTTGATATATTTTTGTTAACTTAGTGATAAAAAGATTGAAACAGTTTTCTTTTTTTTTTTCTTTTTTTCTTTTTTTTAGAGAATGAAGCCAAAAAATGGTGATATAAAATTCACCATCTTGTCAGCTGTATATATGGTGTGAGGGAGGATGGTGAAAGGGTGTGGCAATGACGATGAAACGAAAGAAAAACCGCAATATTAATCTTAACAAATTTAAAGTTTTATATATCGTATATTTCAATAAAAAAAATAAAGGCTGTTCTCATCATCTCGTGTGGTGAGACGTGGTGATTTGGTGATGTAGTGTTTATGGTGACGGGGGAGGCAAATGCGTGACTAGGCTTCCGGGACTGACAGTGACTGAGCCGCTGGGGTAGGCGTCAGTTTGCCCGGGAACAAGAAGTAAACACCGCGCAAAAACATTATAATATTGGCGCGAAAATTCCAGACTATATTGAGGGTTTGTGCATCGAACAAAAGCTGACTAAAGACTGACCCAGTATTACTCACACACACACACACACACACACACACACCAAGATTCTCGCCTCTAACCACAAGTGTATTTTAACTGGACTGTGTATTGCCAATGTTGTTACATATATTTCAGTGGTTTATCGTTGTATTTTGTTTTACTCTGTTTTAAATTGTTTTGTGTCGTTTATGTTGTTTTATATTGTTTAATTTTCGTTTTAATTTGTTTTATGTGGGTTTTTTATTTATTTTTTTTTACTTTATTCTGTTTGATTTATTTTGTTTTATTTGGTCTGGATCGTGAGGTTTATTTACCCCCTAAGACACTCATCAAGTGTTATGAGAAGTGTTTGGTAGTGTGAGTGTCAGTACCAGCTGGACCACAAGAAGCTCGACATCTGAGACCAGCTGACCGTCTCTCTCTTGATGGGCCACACAGATGGTCCCTCCTCCAATGTTTGTTTTTAATTCCAGGTGTTTTTCTCTTGTTTACATTGAAGGTGAGGGACGATTCCAACACTCACCTGAGACATTTGCGTGTGTGTGTGTGTGTGTCGCGTGTCCTTGACCTTATCACTAGTCTAATCCCCTATGCAAATGTCACAGAAGGTCATACATCGCTTGGCTGTGTAATGTCCAACACACACACACACACACACACACACACGTCTAGACAATAATGCAACACTCATAATAACAACACCTTTCTGTCCCCTGTCATGAAGCGGTGCGGATTAAACAGACCTAAATTACTTTACCTGTGCTTACCTGCAGACTTATAAACCTTCCTCTACTCTGTGTTTGTGAGTGAAAGTCTCCAGGGAACACGTTACCGAACAACACCACCACGACATTCTTACCTTTCAGCACACACACACGCACACATACACACACACACACCTACACACACACACACGTACACACACACGTACACACACACACACGTACACACACACACGTACACACACACGTACACGCACACACGTACACACACACGTACACACACACACACGTACACACACACACGTACACACACACGTACACGCACACACGTACACGCACACCTAACAAAATACCTCCTCTCTACTTTCTCTCAACGACATAAAGAAACCAGAAAGAGAATTTTATATTACTTAACTCCAGATGTATTGGTTGAGAAAGACGAAGGGAAGGAAAAAAAAATGTAATCGTGATGTGAGATGGACACGCAAGGTTCCAGCCAGGTAGCCAACCAGGTAGTCAGCCAACCATTACCCCTCCTCCTTCGCCTCCTCCTCCTTCTCCACCTCCTCCTTCGCCTCCTCCTCCTTCTCCACCTCCTCCTTCTCCACCTCCTCCTTCTCCTCCTCCTCCTCCTTCAGCCTTCCTCCATCTGGCCCCTTCTGCTGCTCACTCGCTCACCTGTGTCTTAAACCTGCCGCGTGCTGGTACCTTAATCTACTCCCCTCACCTGCTTATTGACAGTACAAAAGTCGATCAACACAGTAGCCATGCGCACGCCACACATACGCCACACACGCATACATACATACATCAGTACATACATGCATGCATACATACATACATACATACATACATAATAAAAAAGCGCGTTTAATACCATTTCCATGTATCATGAATGAGAATGGCCAGTAGAGCTTAATGAATATACACTCTTGGACGACACACACACACACACACACACCCATCTACACACACACACACACATGATGTACACACACTTTAAACACACACACACTCACACATGATGTACACACACTTTAAACACACACACACTCACACATACTGAAATGTATTCGTACGTACAATGAATGATTTAAATGCACATTCGTATTGAGAGTCCATACATATATGCAATCTGCCGTGATGCACGTATTGCCAGACTCTACCTCACAATGGTTGACACACACACATACACTCGTGTATTTGTATATATTGGCCCCCTCCGTCTCTCCCACCCTCCTTCCCTTCCCTCCCCTCCCCTCCCCTCCCCTCCCCTCCCTCCCCTCCCTCCCTCTCTCCCTCCCTCCCCCCCTCCCTCCCTCCCTCCCTCCATACCAGGACGACCTAACATACCAGATAAACTTGGTGAGAGAAAATAATAAATTAAAAATAAGCAAAACAATTGACAAGTCTCCCAGGACGTTTAACTCTCTCTCTCTCTCTCTCTCTCTCTCTCTCTCTCTCTCTCTCTCTCTCTCTCTCTCTCTCTCTCTCTCTCTCCCCCTAACCTTAATTTCCTCCCTAACAACCACACGTAACTATCCTTCCTATTCCTTCCCTCCACACCCCTCTTCTCTTCCCTTCCTTTTTTCCGTCCAGTCTTCCCTTCACTGTCTCTCCATTCTTCCACTTTAGTCTCCCCTCCCCTCCCCTCCCCTCCCTCCCTCCCCTCCACTCCCCTCCCCTCCCCTCCCCTCCCCTCCCCTCCCTCTCTCCCTCTCTCCCCTCTGGTATATTTCCCCAAACATTTAAAATAATATACAAAACATTTATACATTTTATTGTATTTAATCACGCACTCATGTATGATAATATTTAGTTATTTATATACCTGCATAATGTATAGTTACCATATGTATACCGGTATTTGTATTGTTGTTTATTATCACATATGTAAGGTTGACTATCAGTGACATATTACAGGTGTGGTTGAAGGTAAGCTGTAAACAAACACACCTGTATGTACACCTGTTATGTTATGCTCCAGGTTAATGGTTCCCTCTATTGAAGTTCCTCATTCGTTACCTCTCTCTCCCCTCCATCCCCACCTCTCCCCTCCATCCCCACCTCTTCATCCCCACCTCTCTCACTTCCACATTAAACCACCGCTCACCTTCACACACCCATGATTGGCACCCACCACACCCCTGGCTGGCACCCACCACACCCCTGGCTGGCACCCACCACACCCCTGGCACCTACCGCGCCCATGGCTGGCACCCACCACACCCTTGGCACCCACCACATCCCTGGCTGGCACCCACCACACCCCTGGCTGGCACCCACCACACCCCTGGCTGGCACCCACCACACCTTTGGCTGGCACCCACCACACCCTTGGCTGGCACCCACCACCCCTGGCTGGCACCCACCACACCCTTGTCTGGCACCCACCACACCCTTGGCTGGCACCCACCACACCCCTGGCACCCACCACACCCTTGGCTGGCACCCACCACACCCTTGGCTGGCACCCACCACACCCCTGGCACCCACCACGCCCACTGGACGCAGGTGTAAGAGTACGACAGGTTGGGTCGGGTGGGGCCGCCGAGGTGGTGGCAGTCACCGCTGAGACGTGGAGGAGGAAGGACGCTCACTGGACCCAGGGTTACCCCACCAACCAGGTCATCGACGGCCTCTCCTGGGTACTGACGCTCCCCGGACGGTAACGATTGCCTCTAGTCGATACTCCCGCCACGATACATGTGTACACTGAGCCACGCGCCCACACACGCACACACGTACAGACATACACACACACACACGCTCATCCTGCCGCAGGAACCTGACGGGGGTAGTGGGCACTGGTTCCTAGCCTGTATATTATTGATTACCGTTTTATGGCCGTGATTCTGAGGCTGTGCGTCGCTCAGTCTGCTCAATGAGTAACTTACACGAACACATGTCACTCTAATACCTTACAGATGATGACCCAGTTTCTAATTATATAACTAATTAATGTTTAAGTCATTGACATTGATATTGTAGCAGTCATTACCCCAGTGGACCTCCTGACCCACTTCCTCTTGGTGTCGCTCCCTTCCTTAACACTGACTTAGAAGACTAATTAAAGGTTGAGTCTCTTGTGGCCTAACACCGAGACTCTCTCTCTCTCTCTCTCTCTCTCTCTCTCTCTCTCTCTCTCTCCTTCCTGAGTTCCCCTTGTGAGTGGCACTGAAGGACCTGCACGATAACTACCTCGTTCGACACTCGTTACTCAACAGCTCCAAAAAAAACAACAACAACAACATCAACACTATAAAAAATAAATAAAATCCAATAATAAAATGGTGTTAGAAATAATGAGATACTGAGAGACTACAGTGAGGAAGATTATCTATACCTTCAATCTTCCCCCCAGAAAGTGATCTTAGGTGTAAAGTTATAAAGATACTGTAGCGAGAATATTGAGTGTGAGGCGAGCGAGGGTCCTAACTCCCAACTTTCTTAAAAGGAGAAAAATGAATTCGTTACACTGAATCTTTTTTTTTTTTTTTTTTTTACGCGAAACTCATAAGTGGGAGTGACGACTGTACTGAGTGTATGTTGCTGAGACACACGTTGGGGAAAGAAAGAAAGGGTTCTCTCTCTATGGCTATTAAAAGGCGCTAGTGTAAGAAGAGAAGCCTCCCCAAGAGTGACTTGAAACATTTAGTGATGATGCCGAATAGTTCTGAAAGGCATCCAAACATTAAGAAAAACAAGGTAATTATAACATCCTGGGCCTATAATCTGTGTGGTAGCAATTGTGGTAGAAGCAACAGTAACAGGAGCATGTTAGTAGTGATGATGGTGGTCGTGGTCGGGTTGGGGTCAGGTAGCGAGTTACCTGATCGTGAGTGTTGCGACTCTGCCCCTCCCCCTCCACCACACTACCACACCGTCACCTCCACCTCCACCACCACCACACCACAAACGCCTCCATTCGGTAAGAGACTGTTGTTATTATTATTATTATTATTATTATTATTATTATTTTAGAAAGACCAAGAGTTAGATATTGTGGCTGATATAAGTACGTTACAGCTTAAGTAGACAGAGTGAATAATTATAGTAAATGTCTTAAATGTTATAACACGATGTGACAGGTTTAAGTTTATTTACAAAATGTGATGATGAACTTGGTGTAAACAAATAGATGTGTTTCTGTTTGTTTTTTACGAGAGAATTAATGTTTACAACACGTTTACACACACACATGGTAGAGTTGCAAGTTGCATGGCAAGTGTGTGTGTGCCATGGTAGTCTTAAGCTGAACCTGCGTGGACGTACACACACAAATGGATACTCGCGCATACACATATACGCAAATAAACGTACACACGCACACCTCCCCCCACCTACGCCCATACCCCCCCACACACACCCACCCACCCATACCCCCCCACACACACCCACCCATACCCCCCACCCACCCACCCACCCACCCACAAACACGCACCCTCCCAAACACACACATCCCCCCACCCCTACACCCCCACACACACCCCCCCACACACACCCCCCACACACACCCCCCCCACACACACCCCCCCCACACACACCCCCCACACACACACCCCCACACACACCCCCCACCCCCCACACCCCCACCCCCCACACACCCCCACCCCCCACACACCCCCACATGAAGGGGGTAGAGATGCATTAGTCCTCTTCATCAACACGGGTCTACCACCGTGTACTCTCACCTGGATCCCGTATTAGACAACAATTAATTATCAAGCGGTGAAGTAACCCATTGTGTTAAGGGGGATTATATTTTGTCACTTAATGTTATTGGGGCTTTTTATGTGTGTACAGTATGTATGTATGTATGTATGTCTATGTATGTGGGTTTATTGTTGACTTATATCCCGCCAACAGGATAAAATATTAACCGTGTTCTCTTATGCCTGCGCGTCTATCTCTCTGTGTGTGTTTGGACAGAATATATATATAGAGAGAGAAAAATATACATGAATAAGCGGATCTTGATGGAAATTGGCAGGTGAGCTGTGGGCTGTCCGACGAGAATTGGTTTGTTTTACGGAAAATAGGTCAAAGGTCATCTCTTGAGGTCGATAGGTCAGCAGGGTGGGGGAGGGGGATAACGTGACCTGATGGATAATTGACCACTAGTGTATATAGTTAGACATACCTGTTAATTAGTATACCTATGTGGAGATAGATTTATACATCCGGCAGGTAAACGAACATATCTCTTACCTGTACAATGATGGTGATGATCTATTCAAATTCAGTGTTGTTTTTTTTTTGGGGGGGTCATACAATTGGTGATTACTGTATACCTTACCCCCCTCCCCTCCCCCCTCGCTCCTCCGCCCCCTCCCCTCCTACCTGTACCCCACTCCTCCCCCCATCTCCTACCTGTACCCCCCACCTCCTATCTGGCTCTCGGAAAAGACACACTCACTCGTCTCAACAAGCTTCAGCAGACACAAGGAGTAATTTTCAGAACCGTCTGCTGCTTTCTGCTTCTGCTACTCCCCCCCCCCTCCACCCCCCTCACCCCCCACCTACTCATGGCTTTCAGCAGACTCCAGAAGACAAATATCAAGACACAAAGCCTACATGACAAAAAGGATAGTCCCCCCCTCCCCCCTCTTCTCTCCCCCTCCCTCTTCTCTCCCCCCCCCCTCCTCCACCTGTCTATGTTCCTCGTCTACTTTTCCTTCTTACACACACACACACACACACACACTGGTCCTGCATGCCTCACTCTCATCACCTTTGTTTCATCGTAACTACTGAGTCTTTTAGGGGGGGGGGAGGAGGAGCCATTGTTACGTGACAAGTGGCTCCGTGTTCTTGACGGTAGCCAGGACGTCTGCTCATTACAGCCTCTTCAGATCTTCGTCAGGAGGAGGAGGGCGTCTTGTCTTGATCCTGTGTGTTACTGGCTGGAGGCATGATAGACAGACAGACAGACAGTAACTATGTTGTGTAGTGTCTGTCTAATGTGTCTTTCTGTGTGTGTGTGTCTGTCTGTCTGTCTATCAATCACAAATATTCACAGATAAACAATTCTCACGATAAACAAACAAACAAACAAACATATACTCACACAAATAAAACGACCCCACACACACACAAACCCATTCACATCCACACAAACAAAACAAAACAAAACAAACCCACACACGAGCCAAACAAACACCCCCACACACGTAAACAAAACAGAAACAAACACACATACACCTACACTCACAAAACCAAACAAAGCGACGCTGAACATTTTCGTTTGACCAGCCATCATAGTGGAGGTGGTGGGGGGGGGGGGGTAAGGAGGGGGGGAAGGAGCAAGGGCCGAGGAAGAGAAGGGGATGAAGCAAAAGGGAAAGATGATGAAGGAACAGGAAGGGAAGAGGAGGGAGCAGAGAGGCGAAGGAGGGAGGGGAAAGGGGGGGTGGGGGTGGGGGTTAGCCGGAAAATAAATATCGCCATATTTTTCCGGCCATAGTGGAAGGTATAAAGGAATTATTGACCAATGAAGACCATCAAGAGAGTAGCTATTGTGTACATCAACAAGGACCATAATGGGAGGGGGTAGAGGGGGGGAGGGAGGGGGAGAGGTGGGGGAGAGAGTACAGGATGATGACGTAGGAGGGTGGAGGAGAGGGATAGGAGTGTAGGGAAGGAAGGAAGAGAGGAGAAGAGGAAGAGTAGATAAGAAGAGGGAAGAAGAGGAAGAGGAGTGTAGGAGCAGGAGACGGAGGGGTGGTGGTGGTGGGGGGTAAAGTTTTGGTATTGATAAACAAACACCCTCCCTTCCCCCCTCCCCTCTCTCCCCCCTCTCCCCCCTCCATAAAAAAAAGTCACGCGTTTCAGTCCCTTTGTGAATGAAGGTAAAAAATTTGAACGAACCATTACCACCACCAAGACAAAAATGATACTTGTATGTGTAATCTCTCCTTTGTTTTTCTTTTGTTTCATCATATATTTTTTTTTTTTTTTTTTTTTTGTAATATTTCACACAGATGAGTTTTGTTGTAAGTTTATTTGTTGTATTTGTTTTTATTTGTTTTTGTTTGTTCATTAGTAGCCACCAGATGATAGAAAAAAAAAATTATTATTAATTGTATTGTTTTAGTATAAAGAGCTGTGATGTAATTGTGTGTTTTGGTCTACTACTGTTGAGCTGTGAAATATTGTTTGGTTAGGTTAGGTTAGGTTAGGTTATTTTGGTTAGGTAAGGTAAGGTTAAAGTTAGGTTAGGTTATATTAGACTATAATTCGTTCGTTAATCAATGACGTCCGGTAAATAATGTTATACCAGCATTAACCAGAGCGTGTAAACATGTGTCATTTTCGGCTCTATCAATTTATTATTTTTATTCATCTCCGTCTTGTGTGGGAGGAGGATTAGGGAACAGATAAACCTCAGAGAAGGGGAGAGAGAAGAAGGGAAGGGAGGAGAAGGGGAGAGAGAAGAAGGGAAGGGAGGAGAAGGGGAGAGAGAAGAAGGAAAGGTAGAGAGGGAAGGAAGGAAGGTAGGAGAGGGATAGACGTTTAGTAGAAATACCCACAATTACATACGTACATACATTTCGCACACACACACACACACATACATACATACATACATACACACACACACACACACACACACCACACACACACACTTGCTGATATCCTCTACTTGCATTCGCTGTATAAAATAAATCTTTCATTGTATATAGAGTGAATCTTTAGCTGAATGCTGAGTGAATCTTCCAGTAGTGATTCAGTATTCAACTTTACTCGTCATATTCACCATTGTTCCAACACTAACACGAGCGGTACGACTTCTCTGTTGACAATCCACAATGATTCTTCCAGCCTGTGTGTGTGAGAGAGAGAGAGAGAGAGAGAGAGAGAGAGAGAGATGTTGGCAGTTGCTGGAAGTCTTGAAGCTGTTTCAATGAGTTGCTTGCTTTTCCCTCGGCTGGAGATAGTGTGTAAGTTCGATTGCAAGTAGAGAGAGAGAGAGAGAGAGAGAATGGGTTAGGTTAGGTTAATGTTAGGGTGTTTAATCATCAGGTGAAATAAGCTCAGGTGATCCAATCTTTTTATGTAGTACCTCTGCACCTTCACACACACACACACACTGCCCTGGCGCGAGGTGCACTATACCATTTGCAACCACACATGACTTTTATATATATATGTGTGATACACCTGCCTCCTCCTGACGCTGATACCTGTAATTAACCTTTGTGTTTTATCATTCACGTATAAAACACAGGTAAATCAACGGGATATTACGTCTCCTTAACTAAACTGTAGCACCAATGGCGTCACTTGTTTGTTGACTGAGAATTTCTTTGTATTTATTTCCTGTGCGACAAAACGAGTCACAGTGACCGGGTTTGTTGACTTAGAATTTCTTTGTATTTATTTCCTGTGCGACAAAACGAGGTTGGAGTAGAAGGATCAGTGAATGTTCCTGAGCGCCTCCTGTATCCGTATCCGTGTGGCTTCATAACACAGGGACAGGGCGTTCTCTCATCTCTCTTGATTCTCTTTGTAATTAGACAATAAATTATCTCCCCACCTAATTACTTACCTGAGAAAGAAAACAACAATGTGTGTTTTATTTTATTTCTTAATTTAGCAGGAAGCCAGTGAGGTAATTGAGAGAGTGGCAGACAGAATGAGACAGAAAGGGACAGAATGAGAGCGAAAAGGGACAGAATAAGACATAAAAAGACGGAAAAAGACAGACACTACATCACCCCTACATTGAGTATACAGTGTCCTTGTAGAGACTTTGAACGAAAGACTACAGCTACAAAATAGAAATACAAAAAACATATAGAATTGGATCCATCAAGTCTAGGTACTACAGGGCACTTGATGGCTACAGTGAGATGAGGTAGAGAAGGTGAGAGAGAGAGAGACAGCGAGGGACTTTCTCAGTTATGTAGTAGGGACAGAGTGAGAGATTATCTGAGGAATACTACAGTTCCCTCCATCACCACACCCTCTCCCCTCCATCACCACATCCTCTCCCCTCCATCACCACACCCTCCCTCCCTCCAACACACCATCCCTCCATCACCACACCCTCCATCACCACACCCTCCCTCACTATATCACTCCAAATCGTGTGTGATCGATCACCCGAGGGAGGACCAGCCAAGGTCAGTCACTGTGGGTGTTGCCCGTTACCTCATCATCAACCCCTCACACTCCACTCACTGCCTCCACTCACACTCCAGTTAAGTGATGGAGGGAGGGAGGGAGGGTGTGGTGAGGGAGGGTATAGTGATGCAGGGAGGGTGTGGTGAGGGAGGGAAGAAGGGAGGGAGGGTGTGTTGAGGGAGGTAGGGTGTAGTGAAGGAGGGAAGAAGGAAGGTTGTGGTGAGGGTGGGAGGGTGTGGTGAGGGAGGGAAGAAGGGAGGGTGTGGTGAGGGAGGGAGGGTGTGGTGAGGGAGGTAGGGTGTAGTGAGGGAGGGAAGAAGGAAGGTTGTGGTGAGGGTGGGAGGGTGTGGTGAGGGAGGGAGGGTGTGGTGAGGGTGGGAGGGTGTGGTGAAGAAGGAAGGTTGTGGTGAGGGAGGGAGGGTGTGGTGAGGGAGGGAGGAAAAAAAAATAATACTAACAAAAACGAAAACAAAATAACACAAAATAAAATCCATCAACAAAAGCTAGCGAAGTGACACAACATTTACGAGTGACTCTACTGTTGTGGGCGAGTTAATCAAATCAAATTCCGATAAATGAAATATTCTTTTTTTTTTTTTTACCACAACTTTCAGAGAGGAGAGGAGAGAGTGGTGACAGAGAGAGAGTTCTACCAGACAGAGAGAGGAAAGGAGGGAGTTCTGTTAGTGAGAGAGAGTTCTAATAGAGAGAAAAAAAAGAGAGAGATAGAGAGAAAGTTTAGAAAGTTTAGAATCAGTGGTGATGGTTTTTGATCACGTCAGCTACTACACATTTGGCTCCCACAACTGCAGGTAAAACTCCCTACTCAGCGTTATACCGTCCCGATACTTTTTTTTTTTTTTGGTGTTACTGAAGTTAAAATTCACTTTTCTATCATGTGTGACAATTTAAATAGTAGGGATTAGAGGGATTTGTCTTTTGTGGAGTAGAATAATAAGAAGGGCGATAACAGCAAGAATAATAGTCAAGAAAAATGAACAGGAAGAATAATAATAACAACAAGAAGAACAACACGAACTGGAAGAATAAGGACAAGAAGAACAACAACTAAATATAATGGGGAAAAACAAGAACGAATACAACAACAATGACAACAGCAAAAAATACTGGAAGAACAAAAACAAGAAGGAAAACAACAACAACAACAACACAACTCTACCTGTGACCTATAAAGGAGTGAATCCCCCCACCCACACACCCCCACACACCCCACATCCCCCACACCCCCCACACCCCCCCACATCCCCCACACCCCCCACACCCCCCCACACCCCCCACAACCCCCACCCACACCCCCACACCCCCCACCCACAACCCCCCACACCCCCACCCACAACCCCCCACACCCCCACACCCCCCACACCCCCCCACACACACAGACAGAACCAAATCACACCCATGTTAATTAATACACCCTGAAATGGCTCCCACTTTGATGCTGTTAAAATCTTACTCGTGTATAAATGTCATTGGGGAAATATTTTAGTGTTCGCTTTAACGCCGAAATACTGTACAGCGATAGAGGGGGTGATTATTTTTGGTAGCCAGGGGTGAGGGAGGGGGTAGGAGGGTGAGGAAGGGGGGTAGGAGGGAGAGGGGTAGGAGGGTGGGGTAGAGGGAGGGGGTAGGAGGGTGAGGGAGGGGGTAGGAGGATGAGGGAGGGGGTATGAGGGTGAGGGAGAGGGGTAGGAGGGTGAGAGAGGGGGTAGGAGGGAGAGGGGCAGGAGGGTGGGGTAGAGGGAGGGGGTAGGAGGGTGAGGGAGGGGGTAGGAGGGAGAGGGGTAGGAGGGTGGGGTAGAGGGAGAGGGGTAGAGGGAGGGGGTAGGAGAGTGAGGGAGGGGGTAGGAGGATGAGGGAGGGGGTAGGAGGGAGAGGGGTAGGAGGGTGGGGGTAGAGGGAGGGGGTAGGAGGGTGAGAGAGGGGGTAGGAGGGTTAGGGAGGGGGTAGGAGGGTGAGGGAGGGGGTAGGAGGGTGAGGGAGGGGGTAGAAGGGTGAGGGAGAGGGGTAGGAGGATGAGGGAGGGGAGAAGGAGGGTGAGGGAGAGGGGTAGAATGGGGGAGGAAGGGAGGTCAGTGTGTAAGCCAGACTACGCCAGGGGTGTCGTTCATATGGTGAGTTGAGTTTTCGCCAGTGTTGTCGTTTGTCAGTGATAGTATGAGTCAATGATGTCTTATCGTGTAATCATCTGTCTCTCTCTCTCTCTCTCTCTCTCTCTCTCTCTCTCCACCGAATGTCTATTAATTGTACATCATCTCAATCTTCACCCGGCCTCCATCAACGCCCGGCCGGAAATAACCATCAACTGACATTTTATTTTTCTCACCCTTGAAGGTCAACCGTAGTGAAGATTGGAGGCTCTTAAGGTCGACCGATCTATAGTTTACACCTTGTTAACATCACTTTATAAACCTCTGTCTTCAACCCTCAATCTCTCCCCCCATTCTTCTTCTTCTTCCTTCATAGTCTTCCTTATTTGACAACCTCTACCCGACAACCTTTACCCGACAACCTCTACCCGACAACCTTTACCCGACAACCTCTACCCGGCAACCTCTACCCGACAACCTCTACCCGACAACCTCTACCCGACAACCTCTACCCTCCAATCCCTACCCGACAACCTCTTCCCTCCAACCTCTTCCCTCCAACCTCTCCCTCCAACCTCTTCCCTCCAACCTCTCCCTCCAACCTCTCCCTCCTCCTACATGCTTCCCTACCTCACTTCACAATCCCCATCTTTCTTCCTCAAATCCTCTTCTCTCCTCCTCCTCCTCCTCCTCCTCCTCCTCCTTTTTCTTCTTCGCACCTACTTACAGACTTTACCTCCTCCACTCCTCTCCCACTCTCTCCCACTCACCCCACTCCCTCCCACTCCCTCCCACTCCCCCATCATCATCAAGAAAGATTAAGCAAATGAGACTTTGTTATTTCTTTAAAGACTTTTAAGTACCACTCTATAGCTGTTGTTGTTGTTGTTTCATAGTTGTGGGAGGGAAGAGAACGCCAGGGTGTTGTTCTTCGCTCGTGCTGGCATTAAGGACGTCGACCCTCTCGCTGGTTGTTACAAATGTCTCTCTCTGTCACGCGAAATAATAAAATGTTTGAAATGAATCTGTGACTGTGTAGTGTGAATGTGACCCAAGACACGCACACTGTTGAGACGAAGAAGAAGAGAAGAGAAGAAGAAAGGGAGATGATGATGATGATGAGGAGGAGGAGGAGGAAGATGATGATGATGATGATGATGAGGAGGAGGAAGATGATGATGACGAAAAAAGGAAGAAGAAAAAAAAAGAGAAAAAGGAGAGGGAAGAGAAGAAAAGAAAGATTAGAAGAAGAAGAATATGAAGAAAGAAGATTACTATGAACTAGGCACAATAATACATCATATTAAGGTCATATTCCCTTTAATTCCCCCCGCATAATTATTCTCACATCCATCATATCTTTCCCTATAACCTAACCTAACCTCACCTCACCTCACCTCACCATTATATATTATGATGTTTCTCACCACTGTATAGAGTAACTAACTTACACTGAGGAACATAGTGTGGTCAATGAGAGAGATATATTTCACATCAGCTTGGAGAGAGAGAGAGAGAGAGAGAGAGAGAGAGAGAGAGAGAGAGAGTGTTACTTGTATTGCTTGAGGATGGGAGGTGGGTAGGAGGATAGGGGAGGAAGAGGAGAGGGTTGAGGATGGAGGACAGAGATTACAAGTGAATGAAGAAGAAGAAGAAGAAGGAAAAGAGGAGGAAGAGGTGGTACTGGCTGCGGCTGGTTGCTTCTTCTTGTGAGATTTTTAAAACTTAAGAGGAAACTGAATGACCAAGAGGCTCCTCGTCTCAACCAAGAGGCACTGTGACACTAAGGGACTCTCTCTCTCTCTCTCTCTCTCTCTCTCTCTCTCTCTCTCTCTCTGTCTCTCTCTCTCTCTCTCTCTCAGCCAGACCCATCTTCAATCTTTCCTCTCGCCTCATCTGCAAGTCTTCTCCCGTGTCCTGTAAGACTGGGGAACACCTGTCAAGACTTGGCCCAATCGTCCTCTTGAGACGTGGCGTGTAGATAGAGTCCGTTTGACTTACCTCTTGCCTTACTTTGCGTCATCGTCACTCTAGCGTCATCGTCACTCAACCCCTGCATCATTGTTCTCTCTCTCTCTCTCTCTCTCTCTCTCTCTCTCTCTCTCTCTCTCTCTCTCTACAGGCCAGGTAAACTACAGTATTATTGAGACATACACCTTTTCTATACTTGCGCTAAGAGACACATCAATGACACTGAGAAACATAGACAGATATTCACACTGTCATGTAGTAACCACCACTGATATTAATTTATGTGAGGGAAATTGAATGTTGGGTCTGTATCGTGTCAAGGTCATGTGGCTACAACAATAATACATTATCTTATAGTGTAGGTTTCTGAAAAGACCAAACACCACGTATGTATGTATGTTTGTATGTATGTATGTATGTAAACATTTATTATATATTATCATTTTTAAGTGATCGAGTGAGAGTTGGATAATAATAATAATAATAATAAAAACAATAACAATAATACTTGTTTCCTTATATATTTAGTTTAACTTTAACGTACTCCTGGTGACTGCTGGACCCCTCCCTCCCCTCCCCTCTCCCCCCCCCCCATCGTTCCAAGTGGGTCCAGATTGATTGATTTGTCGTAAAAGTCCCTCCTCCCCCCCTTCCCCCCCAGCTCCCCCCTCTCCCCCCCCCCCGAGTGTTTGTTGTTCATTAATTCAACAACTCTTGGTGATGTTTGTGTGTGTGTGTCCTAATGTTGAGTTGATTAATATTACTGTGTTTTGATTGGTGGAGTGGAATAGATTAAATGATTGAAGAGATGATTTAAATTCTTCCATCAACTCTAAAAAAAAAAAAAAATTATGAAAATTCACTGATAATATTAATAATTTTTCAAAGATTAATAATAACAATAATAATATTTTAATTATAAAAAAAATAGGAAAATTAGGGAATTACTTTTATTAATAGGGACGCATTAAGGCCTTGTTTATAAGCAGTACAGGTAAGCGAGGAGGCAATCCGGGTCATGCAATACTTCCTACTTTATTAAATCCGGGTTAAGCAGATTATATTAGAGAGACGAAAAATGCGTAATGAAGTATTATATTACAGATTTAATAATGATAAAAAAATACAGTAAGGAAAGCTATTTGTGTGTGTGTGTGTGTGTGTGTGTGTGTGTGGACGCCGTAGACAAACACTTACTCAATATTAAGATTATTTCCATCAATACCTGAGATCAATGAAATGACTTGAGTACAATGACTTAACCCCTTGAGTACAATGATTTAACCCCTTGAGTACAATGATTTAATCCCTTGAGTACAATGACTTACTGTCCTTAAGTCATCATAGACAAAAGATTCAGGTCATCGTTTTCAAGGGGTTAAGTTATCATACTCAAGGGGCAGAAGTTATCGTGCTCTAGGGGTTAAATAATCGTACTCAAGGGGTCAAGTTATAGTGCTCGAAGGGTTAAGGATCCATTACTGAAAGATTAATAGTAGTTAAGTCTCTCTCTCTCTCTCTCTCTCTCTCTCTCTCTCTCTCTCATATTCTTGCCTCCCTCCCTATTTTTTCTCAATGTCAATCAAATCATCTTGCCTTTCACTTACCTTACTCTCTCTCCCTGGCTGGACTGGTCTGGGCTGGGTCTCTCCCTGGCTGGACTGGTCTGGGCTGGGTCTCTCCCTGGCTGGACTGGTCTGGGCTGGGTCTCTCCCTG